>CM049809.1:14371948-14490091 GCA_027422405.1 Ptychobarbus kaznakovi
ACTCCTTGAAAACCACCCCTTTCATAAGACCCCTGTGACTTACCCTCTTTGTGGAGGGTGTCAATGATCTTCTCTGGACCATTGTCAAGTCAGCAAGTGTTCCCCATTATTGTGGTTTCAAAGAAACAAGATATACCAGTAGTGCTGGGCGGTATACCGGTTCATACCGAATACCGGTGTTTATTTTTCTTATGATATACATTTTTTAAATACCGCAATACCGGTGTCATTTAAATATACGTTCGGAACGCGGACAATGTTAGAGAGAGGTCTCTTATCACTGTTGCATTTTGGCGGGATACAGCTTTATGTGTTGCTAAGCGTGAAAGTTCTGAAGCTGAAGCACTAGTAGAATGTGATGAGAGAGAAGTTATCCACAATATCCACATCGACTGCACCACATATCCACCGTCCGCTGCCATCTGCTCCCGTGTCACACACAAAAGTTCTCAGTCCATACGACGGATTGCCGTTAATTGCAGGTTTCCCGACTGTCTTAAATTCACTTTTCATAATTTTAAGACCGTAATTACGCTTACATTTCTCAAATAGTGTTATAGCTGTCTTGATTGTAGTTGAATAGGTCTTAAATGAAGGAAAGACGAGGTGTATTCAGTCTGCTGAGGGGGATGTGATCAAAGTCTGGAGTGGATTAAAGCACGTTCCTCTCTCCACTCTAAGCGTGCCTGTAATCACTCCGCTCTGGATCCACTCCGGGTTTTACATTCCCGCTCACGGAAAATACTGCTCCGTGTTCACTCATTTAACGCTATCAGGGTTTACTGAGGTAAAGAAAACATGTCGGAAACATGTAGCAAACTGTTGTTGTTCATCCCCGCCTCGGCTGCAGCTTCTCACTGACAACATAGTAACGCCGCTCGCATCATTCACAGTCGGGTTCTTGCAGAGAACACAGAGCAGAAATTGCATTTCGGCGCGGGATTGTGGCTATTAATATTTATACTCATTCCCGCAGGTTCCGACAGAATGTATCACATTTCACGTTGCTTGCTTTTGAGTCTTGAAACTCACCACGCGCTCTTAATTTCTGTGCGCCCACAGATCGCGATAAGGAGAGTGACAGCTTTTTAATAATTATAAGGGGAGTTTGCAAATGTGATATATTGATTTAATACAACAGATCAATAAACAAGTACTGCATGATTTTGCTCTATATCATCAACGAAAATAGTTCAAAATAAGTAACAGCTGAGCGTTGTGCATCTCTAAAAGCAAATGTATATTTAAAACATTAATGTCCACATGATCTATGAATTTAATTTCACTCATGGCACCTTTGAACCTCATTAGCCTCATTTTTCTACAATATTCACTCATCATGACACTAAAATATGTCATTCTAAGTCAACCTACTGCAGTTTTTCCTCTCTCAGTCAGTAGAAAATGAGGTTAACACCCGGTCATATCCGGAAAAAAAAATCCGTCATATTACCGTGAAACCGGTATATTTAGTTAAATACCGTGATATAAATTTTTGCTCATACCTCCCAGCACTAAAACCCAGAATTGCTACTGTATGGATGGTCATTTATTAAAACTCAAATGAGATACTGATTTTTGACTTTCATTAGCTGTAAGCTCTAACTATCCAAATTAAAACAAACAAACTTTTGAAGTGTTTTACTTTACATGTAATGAATCTAAAATATATGAAAGTTTCACTTTTTAAATAAGTTACAAGAAAAAAAATACCTTTTCACCATTTTTTTTTTAGATGCACCTGTACATACAAAACTTAACTATTTGAATAGCTGAAACAGTAGTATAACCTGTTTTGGGAGAAGGGGAAAAAGACTGGCTCGGGCCGGTAATTTTGATGAGCTGTCGGACACGGGCCAGGCTAGGGCCTGAGCGTCTCGGGCCAGGGCCTAAATTTGAGGACAGTGCAGGGCTCTACAACAATTCCGGTCCACTTTTGAAAGACACGTGTCCTTGTTCGCAAGCATTTAGAAGTAGTTCAGTTTGTCCTACCATATCAGTCATGCTTTCCTCTGAAACTTCACCATATAGTTCATGAAAATTTCAGCCATCATGAGACTGTGTCTTTCTTTAGTGTGTGGCCATAGTATCCAGCGCCAGTCCTTGTTACTTGTGGTTGTCCTTGTCTGTCACTCATTCTTTTGAAGTAGAAACCAACAAACTCAGGGGATCTTCTCATCTCAGTGACAGTCTATATCCAAATTGGCTTTTGGGCAGGGAGAAGTGGGGACTCATTTCTTTGACATCAAACATTCAAAAATCCTTTAAAGCATAAGCAGCCATGATCATGCATAAGTGTTTGTGACACTCTTTGATTCAGTGGTTTATTGATCTTCAGACTTCAATTCTTAAGTCTGATTACTAAGGAATTTACTGTATTCCCCATTTGTGTGGTACTCAAATGTATAAACCCCAAGATTATGAGTGAATGACAAACATTTTGTTCTGTTATTAAATAATTGTGTCAAGATGGAATCAGATATGTTTTATGCCAATGCATTCACCAAACTCATCAACTGGTTGTCCTGCTGTATGACTTCATACATTCACTCTCTTTAATCTCTAGCAGTGAGTAATTTCTATTGAAGTTACATCACCCTCCCATGGCCTTGGAGTCTTTGTGAGTATTTTATAAGAGGTCATTTACTCTTCAATTAAGTTTGAGGACTCTGAACTGTCAGCTGTATAATAGGGGCCGCCTTGAGTTACTTTGTGTTGTGACCTTAATGACTAGGTCAAACTTTTTTCTGTGTCACAAACGTGCATTCTTCTGCAGTTTTCCAAGCCTCTGACCACATCCGCTGTTTTGCCTATGATCGAGAAAACCTGACCTTTAACTGCTGCTGTGTGTGTCTTATGCAATTGGCATCATGCCTAGCAGTTTGTTGTCCACCAACACTGCCCCCTTTGACTCACAGAACAGAACTTTTTGTGCCAGCAATGTGTGGGACACAGCTGTCCCCATGCTGATCATATGACCAAACAACAGGTTGGTCGGTTTGAAAAAAAAAAAAAACATATGCACATTGCTCTTATCACTGTCCACTGCTTTGTCTGGAATCCAAATACACAAACCACAAACTGACCCCATAATGGGCTCAAGCATACAAATTGTTGACTATAAACTGTGTAGGTTTAGTTTAATTCTTTGTTTACTACTTAGGCTATTCCTTTATTTCCATGCCAAATTGTGGGCAAATATGAGGATGTTCTGAGGACTGGCTCTCCATTTCCATATTAATCACCAACTTTGAGTTCACAATGAGTCCAGCAGATGGAGACATTTACTATACTGTTGACGGTTGTAAGGTTTGTACCTGAAGTGGGGAGGGATTGATTCTCTGCTTTAGGAAAAATGTAACAGGCATAGGAAAATACGTATTATCATCCTGAAAAATGGCATCATTATCACCAAACTTCTTTCAATTTATGGAATGAGAACATTTACATTTTTTGACTGTTGAGGTATGGATTGCCATTTCTCCAGGTCATATACCTGACATTCAACCCCATATAATAAGTGAGTTGGGAAATTTTATTGTTTTCTTCACTCAGTCATCTTTATACATTTCATTAGAATGGCACCAGACAAAAGTTCCAGCATCATCTCCTTGTCCAATATAGATTTGTGAATATCGCTTTCATCCAGGGGCGTAGATCACGCGGGGGACCCCCCCTCCCCCCACACTTTTAATATCACGTAAATTTGTCCCCCGCACTTTTTCGGGCAAGTGTGTTCGCATATAAGTTTTCAAGAGCCGGTGTAAATAAATATAGATTTTAATTAAAAAAGACAGGATAGTCTGTGCATGACCTGATGTTTTATTCGGACCCAGAATAAGGCAAGATGAACATCACGGAGCGCTAAACACTCATTACATGCAGTGTGTGTTCATTCATACACAAAGCTGGAGGGAGCTCTCACGCAGAAAAGGAAATTCCTAATATGGACAAAGATCCAGCTATCGCTGTTTGAAAACGTCTCGGGTTACTTGCATAACCCTTGTTCTCTGAATAGGAACGAGACGTGCATAAGCTAAGACGCTTTGGGAACGCCCCTGGGTGTGCCGATTGTCTGAAACCCATATAGAATCACGCCAATTCATTGGCTGATGGCGCGGATGCCCATCCTCAACGTTCTCACGTTGTTTCCTTATACTGGCGAACGCGCCATCTGCTCCTCAGATTTCTCTGCCGAAAAAGGTCCCTGTCGGCAGCGTGAGGAGCTTGGCAGCAAACGCAGCGTCTCGTTCCCTATTCAGAGAACAAGGGTTACGCGAGTAACCGAGACGTTCTCTTTCATAGGTTCACTCAACGCAGCGTAAGCTAAGACGCTTTGGGAACAATATACCAAACACGCCAAGCTAAAAATGCTGCCCTATCTGGCCCGTCTATGAACCAGACAGCATACACAGCCGGTTCAAGCAGATCAAACCTGGGAACCCAGAGCCGTGTCAAGATCCAAGTTGTAGAACCTGACGAAAGTCAGTCAAGTCAAGCACCTTATTTATATAGCCCTTTAACAATACAAATTGAACAAAGACTGCAGACAAAATAGGCATTGTGTCAATAATGTAAAATTATAGGATTTAACTCAATTTTTCAGCTAATGCATTTCAAAGAATATGATGGTATTGTCCAGCTTCTAAATAATATTTGGCAATCAAGGGATATTGTTGGAAATTAAGATTCCCCAACTAAGCAAGCCAAGGCGACAGCGGCAAGGAACGAAAACTCCATCGGTGAAAAGGAGAAAAAACCTTGGGAGAAACCAGGCTTGTCTGGGGGCCAGTTCCCCCTCTGGCCAGACAAACCAGAAGTTTGTTCCAACTGCAGCAAAAGCAAAAGTTAAGCTAGTTCCAGTGGTCTTGGATGTCTATGACGAGTTCCGCCTGAGATCGTCTCTGGGGCTCATCTATGTGTCTAACTCCGCTGAGTTCAGGGCTGAAGGTTGTCTTTAGGTGCTGATCCTCCATTTATGACTTTTGTTAAGTCAGTATATCGATGGTTGGCTTCCTCTGAGGTCCTCAGGGGTTGTCAATCTCTTCTCAGGTGTTCTATCTCTCAGATCCGTTAAGGGTTAATCCAGACTAGCTTGTGTAATTCTCTCACGGGATGTTAATCCCGTGGCAGAAACAATGACAATTAGCGTAGCAGTTGTTCCATCCAGGAATAACCCTGGATGAAATTATCTATAACCCAAGTAAAGCTTTGATGTGGCAAGCCCACAGCGGCCAGCACAAAACATACCAGCAATTGGGGGGATTGTCTCCAAACACTGGAGCGGTCGTGATAGAAGATTAGTTAGGTACACATAGATCTTTTAATGCTCGGACAGGACAGAGCATGTGAAGCCTTTCATCCTTGCCTGAAGCAAACACACTTAACATGGGAGGAGGATGGAAAGAGTGAAGTGTGACCACCTGGGAGCGAAACGATGTGGATAAAACCTTCGAAATTTAATAGAAAATAGCCAATCTTTTATATTTTTAACACACTCCGGCTTAGATAGTTTAGAGGTTTCTCTGGTTTTTGTTGAGGCCATCACATAACAATGCAAGTATTTTCTAATAATATTTCCAAGTATATATGAAAATAACACCTTGACCAGACCCCCGTTTAAATAAACAAAGGGGCATCCCTGTGGCAAGTCCATACACATCGAACGCAGCACTCGCTGATAGAGAGAGCATTTGTAATTTTAACTGCAGTTTCTGTGCTAGTCCCCAAATCTTTTCAACACAATTGAATACTTTTTCTAATATTTTCGTGAGCGCCAACAAAAGAGTAACATTAAGAGTCAGAATAATAATATTGAGAAGCCGTTCTCTTTCAATATTTAGGAGCTGTTGTTGGTTTCGATGTAGTTATAATTTTATTTAGCTCTAAGGGCTCAAATAGGACTCACATTAGACCCTCAAGGACTACTGACAAGTCCCAGGAAGGAACTGTTTATTTGTTAATCCAAAATGAGGGTGATTATCATACTATACTCGGTCTTGCAGACACCGGACACCATGCATAAATGCAGAAACCATTATAACTGTTGATGTCTCCCCAGGGGAATCTCATAGAGAAGATAGTTTCCAGCTCTCTACGAGTGGCGATGGCTGCGAAATAAACCCTTAAGGTGGTAGCAGCTGCCCCTGCCTCAAGTCTCTCTTGCAGGAACTCCAGCACTGGACCAAAGCCCACAGCGGCCAGCACAAAAACATAAGGCAGTTGACTGGGACAGGACAGAGCATCTACTGCAAGCAAAGGGAGAAGGATGGGCTAAGCACCAGCGAAATGATGTGGATAAAACGACCATACACATCTCGCTCGCCAACAAAAGAGTAACATTAAGAGTCAGAATCCGTTCTGAAAGACCCTCCCCAGGGGAATCTCATCCAGCTCTTTACCATTTGGAAGAGTACAACTTCCTAGTGGCGGGGGCTCTGGCGTTAGCGATAGTCTCCTGAACTTCAGCAGGAAGACTAGAAATCAAAACCTGTGGCCTTGGATGGGCCATACCCACAGCTTCCAGATCTCGGGTTGAGGGTGCCAGATCTTGCCCTGAAGCTGAGAGAGCAGGTCCTGCCTGATCGGAATCTCCCAGGGGAGCCGATATAGAAGAGGAATCAGCTCCGAGAACCACGTCTGGGATGGCCAGAACGGGGCTACGAGTAGGAGACGGACACCGCTCTCCTTCACCCTGCACAGGACTGCCGGAATCAGCTTGACTGGCGGAAACGCATACAGCCTCCTGTCCGGCCAAGGGTGAGCGAACGCATCTATGCCCAGAGGTGCCGGGGAACTCAGGGAGAACCAAAGCGGGCATTGGGACAACTCCTGTGACGCAAAGAGGTCCACTTCCGCTTTGCCGAACAAATCCCAAATCTGGGCTACTGTTTGATGGTTCAACATCCACTCCCCCGACCTGAGCTTCTGTCTCGACAGAAAGTCGGCTGCGAGGTTCAAGACTCCCGGAACATGAACCGCTCTCAAGGAGAGGAACTTATCCTGAGTCCAAAGAAGGAGACGGCGGTCATGCCTGCTTAGGGTGCGCGACGGTGAACCCCCCCTGGCGATTTATGTGGGATACTACCGCCATGTTGTCCGTCCTGACAATCACATGACACCCCCTGAGAGAGGGAGAAAGTGAATCAATGCCAGGAAGACAGCTCTCAGCTCCAGGCAGTTTATATGCCAAGAGAGGAACTCTCCTTTCCAGACTCCACACGCCGGTCTGCCCTCGAAGACTGCACACCCAGCCTGTCAGGGATGCGTCCATCATGACCATTTGACAACAGTGAATCGCACCCATTCTGGAGAAAAAGGGGGTTTTGCCATATCAAAAGGGTGCGAAAGCAACTGCACGACACACTGATTAAGCGAGTGGCTGGTCCTGTGGAGCGGAACCCGAAAAGCTTCATCCACCAAAGGAAAGGTCTCATGTGGAGTAACCCCAGGGGCAACACAGGGGAGGCTGCGGCCACTTCGTCCACCACGAAGGAAGGTCCTTGGCGTCCTTTTTCATGGACTGAAGAGTGGCCGGTACGGGGCTCGTGTGCTGCGGGAGTTGTCAGTAGCTCACACGGGCCGCAGGTGACCGAGGAACAGGTAGTAGTGGGAGAAAGACTGATGTGTCTCCCGACTGCCACCCTGAGATAGATTAACTATCTGCTGGGTGGGTCTGGCAGATCTGAGTGAGGAGAGTGAGTTAGAGGCAGGCAGAAACGTTTGAACAGTCTGGCCCTGCCTCCTGCGGTATTCGTGGGAACTCTCTTCATCCCGACCAGAAGGTCAGGAGTGACTCGATGGAGCCGAAGCGGCAGGCCTGTCAGGCTCCCCAGACCGTGGTCGGAGGGGGATGAGCCGGAGCACTGCCCCTGATGTCGGGCTCCTTTCTTGACAAGGAGCACTCTCTGGATAAAGAAGAGAAGGGGGTGTTAGAGGGGTCCCTCGTCCTCCTAGGCATAAACTGCCTGAGGGCAGCCAACTGAAACTTGGCAGACCGGAACTTCTCCACCACAGAGCTGACTGCCTCCCCAAACAACCCAGTTTGAGAGATGGGGCATCAAGGAGAAAAACTTTCTCCTCCTGCCGAATCTCCATGACATTCAGCCATAAGTGGTGCTCTGCGGCTACCGAGCCCGCCATAGAGCATCCTACAGCCCGTGACGTGTGTTTGGTGGCTTTTAGGGCCAAATCCGTGGCCTTGTGGAGCTCCTTAACTGCCTCAGGAGTCAGACCGTCACCCTCGTCCATCTCCTTAAGGTCATCTGCCTGGTAGGCTTGGAGGATGGCCATCGTGTGGAGGGCCATGCCTGCCTGACCAGCTGCCATGTAGGACTTCCCAATGAGAGCGGAAGTGGTCCTACATGGCTTAGTTGGAAGGAGGGGGCGGGACTTTCAAGAGGGTGCCAGAGACGGCGAGAGGTGGGAGGCTAGTGTGTCCTCGACCACCGGGATGGCGGTAGAACCCACTAGGTCTGTGAAATCAGTTGCTGCCGCATTAGTAAGGGGGGAGGGGGGAGATCTCATGATGCAGATCGCAGAAAAACGGTAGCTTCCTCCATTCAGGCCTTGAATATGGGCCGCTGAGGAACCGCTCATCGAGTTTGGAAGACTGAGACTCGCAGGGCTTGTCGGGCCAATCGATGGAGAGCTTTGCAGTGGCGAGCGAAAGCACGTCCACGAGCTCTGAGTAGGCAGCAGAAAGCCGCGTGTCCTGGCAGCTAGGCGGGAGAGCATCGGCTAAAGCAGACCCGAAATCCTCAGAGTTGGACGCTGCTGTAAACAACACATCATCTATCTGGAAGGAAACAGCGCCGTGTGCCTCCAGGCTAGGATATAAATATTAATGCGCAAATTCAACCGTGCACGTGCTCAGGTGAGAGAGGGAGAGAAAGGGTGAGGCCAGTCTGCTCGCTCTCCATCGCCTCGAGCTCCACATCCGAGCCCCAGGTCGCAGATTCACCAAAGGCCGCAGAGGCCTCCGGAGCGCGAAGGGGAAGAACGGATGACTTCCTTTCAAAAACTCAAGCCTAGAGCGGAGGGTTTTGAGACGGAGGTTCTCGCAAAATTTGCATTTTGAAATGCCGAAAACAGCCTCACATGCATGCGAAAAACCCATATATTTCACACACTTACTGTGAGGGTCGTTGCTCACGATGAAGCAAGAACACGGAGGCTGACAATAATCCATGGCACTTCACCGCAAGGAGAACAGAGTTCCACTGCTGCAGTCGCCGAAGTGCAAACGAAGAAATCCTGTTTAAAAAAACGATCGAAATCGGGCCAGAAAAAAAACTGAAGGGCTTAATATGGGCGCTTCATGAAGGCAGATTAATATGAGGAGCAGATGGCACGTTCGCCAGTATAAGGAGACGAAGTCAGAACGACGAGGATGGCATCTGCGCCATCAGCCAATAGCGTTCCCAAAGCGTCTTAGCTTACGCAGCGCTGAGTGAACCTATGAAAGAGAACAGTTGTTTTCACAGAAACGTTTGGAAACATGAAGACATTACACATGTTGGATTGCGACAATATATGGTTTAGTTTTGTTTTTCAAGTCATCTCCAGGTAATAAATAAAAGTATATGAACAATGCAGTGCATTTATTACAGTATAGAAAATATTCTGCCTTATTATGTGATAAAAAAGTGTTTGAAGTATATAAAAAAATCATTATTATTGGTTATTGTCCAGCAGTGTATCTGATTTCTAAGCCAATTGAAAGCTAGAAATAAAAGAAAAAATAAAGTTGCCTATAAACTACCAGTCAAACGTTTTTGAACAGTAAGTTTAATGTTTTGTAACATTATAAATGTCTTTATCATCACTTTTGATAAATTTAAACCATCCTTGCTAAATACAAGTATTAATTTCTATAATTTCTTTAAAAAAAATTATACCGACTAAGCTTTTGAATGATAAAGTGTATAATGTTACAAAAGCTTTTTTATTTTAGATAAATGCTGATTTTGGATCTTCTATTCATCAAAAAATCCTGAAAAAATGTACTCAACTGTTTTAAATATTGACCTTTTGATGTCTTCCTTGGTCTGCCTGTATGTTTTCATTTTATTACCTTTTCATTTTGTTATACTTGCACCTAATTTTAGAAACAGCTGGGAACATCCAACTTCTTTTGTCACATTCCAATTTGGATGTCCTTCTTGAAGGAGTTTTATAATCCTTTCAGTCATTTCAATTTACAGCTTTCTTGTTGGGGCCATGTTTCCTTTAAATTGGGCAAGTCCAACAGCTTAAAAGTGTGTAAGCACTCTCTTTTAACTGCTGACTAATTAGCATTTTAGATATGAGCTGGTATTTGTTTCAGAAATACAAATTACAAGCTGATTCCATAATTTTTTTCCTCAACATTGAATGATTCCATATTTGTTTTCCTCTACTTGATATGCAAAATAATTTTCCATTAATTAAAAGTTTAATTTAATTTGTTTGAAGTTTCACATAACCAGAGTGTTGAATTATTAAACAAAAATTGGTTTGTGTTATGTCTGTGATTTATTTCTTATAAAGTAAAATATTTGGGTGAACATCATCTAAGTGTGGTGATTACATAGATTTTGCCTGGGGTTGTAGCAAACTGGAAAAATATTAGTAGGCTAAGGCTACATTTAAAAAAAAAATATATAGAAATGAATACTTTTATTTAGCAAGGATGGTTTAAATTGATCAAAAGTGATGATAAAGACGGATCCATAAATTATGTCATTATCTCTGAACATCAGCTCGCCACATGGCTTTAGATTCAGTAGGAAATAAAGAGCGATTAAAATTCAGTTGAGTCGAGGTCAGCGCCACTCTATGCTAATCACAGCCGGACTTGAAGAGCCCTCTGTTCTGACCACGGGTCACTCTACTTTTGGGAAATAACCGGTTTCCAGGGATGTGCGCGTCAGCAACAAGTCCATCCCGTCCTGAATGGGGGAGGAAACAGGATCGAGTCAATAAAATCGTCTCATTATATTTTCAGCATAAAGCGGATGCTTTGTGTAGTAACTGCCTCCATGCCTGCACTGTGGAAAATTAACTAATTCCCGATATGGAGATCTGGGAAACAGTAATATGATGCCGATATGCAGGCTATGTTTTTAATTTCCGCAATATTAAGTCAAAGGTGGTTTTGGCTGAGCTGGTCTTCCAGCCAAACTGGTTTAATAAGATATCTCGGCCTGACCAGCTGAAAAGTGGCCAAACCCCATCTAAAACCAGGAAACAATCCAGAATAGACACTAGATTTTACTTCTATAAAAATATTTTTTTGCATTTTTCATTTATTTATTCAGCAATGTAGAATTGCAGACATATATACAGGCAATGTGTGCGGTCCTCAATAACAAATCTTTACTGTAAACACACAGATATTCAGTCTTTGTGAAATGTTCAAACATCCGTAGTAATTTTGGGTGCAGCAGGGCCCCACAAACACTATTTGGCATCCAAACCTTGTGAATTTATTGCTTTGTCCTCACCCAACGACCTAATGATTAAGTCAGAGAAAGCATGCCGCTTCAACTTTTAGCCTATGATGTGCTAACAAGCCGGACGTAATGTAAATGTGCATGAGTATTGAATGTAACCGCCTCTGTCTGTCTATTGTCTGCCCTCTGACGGGGTCTTTTAATTGGTGCCGCAGCACTTTGATCATGCTCAGGGATGAAGTGAAGATTGAGACCTATTATTCCAGAACTGCCATGGGAGTACACATGAAAAGAAACCCTACTGAGAATTTCCAGACCAGTGCATTATGGGATAGCATAGTTTCACAATTTATTTGTTACAAATGATACTGTGACTTCATAAACAGGAGCAGAATTGTGGAATCTGAGTGATCTTGTTTGTGGTATGGCAGAGAATGGGCCTTTATCTGTCATTTATAAACTCTAGTAGTTGTTTCAAATGAGAAGGGATGTTGAGCTGTTGACCCTAACCTAATGTTTTATTTATTTATTATTATTATTTTTGTATTTTCTTTTGGTCCGGCATCATATCTATGCACAAAGACCATAAAGTGTTGTATATTACAGCATTATACATGACCAGCACCGTCCTGGGGTGACAGTAGTAGGTGTAAGTGAAAAATATAAAGTTGTGAATTATAAAGGTTTTATACCAAAGGGACACACCAAATTTTTAAACTGTAAGTAAATTTGTTATATGATTTATAATGATTCTATGATTCCCGGTAACTGACAGAACTGTTTAATTTGATGTATCCACACAAGATTTTTATCTAGGCTACATTCCAGCAAAAAAAATATGTTCTAAGAATATTTTGCTAACGTTCCCATTAAAATGTTTGAAAACTGTAAACATCCCACGTAATAAAATGCAAATAAACAATGTATAAATAATATTTACATGCTAATGATTTGACAATAACTTTGAACGAACATTTTATTAACGTTATTCGAAGAAGGCTTGTTAGACATTGAGAGAACCTTGAACTTTGAATCAGAATCTTGCCAGAATGCCAAAAGTTCTGTTTCCTGTTAGCTGAGATCTTAAAATGAGAAAGATGTCCGAGCAGACTGAAGACTATAGAACAGGAACTTTGACCAGACGAGGAATGTAACACTTTCACATTTTTGAAACAATGCATTTCTGCTGGACTCACAAAGCACAGAATGACAGTGTATTTGACTGTAACACCTTATGTTATGTTTTTTTTGTTAGCATTTAACATCAAATAGTCTACAGAACAAATAGATGAGCATGCTGCATGTTTATCTATTTGTTCTGCTGACTATTTGATTCAAGTTTTATTATTCATTTTTAAAACAAATGGTTGAAATGAACGGTGAAGACATGATAAATATAGGCAAATTAATCTCCACGATAAATTCAGGAACTGCATTTTAAATTTCCATATTTTGTTTTACTGTTGCAGTAGTGGAAGTGGGGTTGTACTTGTAACAGCAGCATTCTTGACATTATACATACAAATAATTTAGACCTACATTTTATATTTCTAGCTACATCAGTTTGTAACAAATATGTCGATATTATAATCAAGTTAGAGACAGGTGACGGATATTCCCATGCGGAGGACACACCCTCTACATGCAACTTTACCGCTAGTGCTTCCCACAGTGATGCGCAGTCTCGCTCACATCGCTCGCTCTTTGCTTTGGGAGGGCATCGGGAAAGCCTGTCCGGTTGACGCGAGGGAAAATATCTGCTTTAAGTAAGTGGGATGAAAGCTCAAGCCACTAGGTCAGCAGGTTGAACATTCAAAGCTTCTTAACTGTAGCAGGTGGAAGGAGGAAGAGCTAGAGGAGGAGGAGGAAGCACCCTGGACTCCGCGCGGAGTGTGGTGGAAAGACTTCAGTGGTCTTATCATTTACCTGTGCCAATTTTCTTTGCTCGTTTTCACGCTGTGTCTTCACGATGGACACATGGACAGTGTAAAGAAAGCGTCACCAAACATGGGAAGGCTGTTCCGTACGCACAGACCAAACGCGCAAATGTCTGCTATGAGAATGGACAGAGACCGAAAGAGTTGGCACTCCTGGCAGAGCTCGAGTGCGGACAGAAGGAGTGCTGCTAGGGCGATGATAAGGGATGTGGAGCGTGGACAGCACTGGACCGTCATTTTCCTGCTCTCGCTCGCGCTGCAGCCGCAGGTAAGCCGCTGATTACGCGCTATTTTCAGCCTGCTGGCACTTTTTTCACGGGTTTTCTCTCTCCAGGAGCTTTACACGGACAATCATTGGTCCTTATTCGGGGCAGGGTTGTTCTTACTTTAGCGCTGTTTAGAAGTGATTTGCACCAGCGTGCGAATTATTTAGTGTCTTTCAGGCAGCTGAACTTTTTAACGCAATCTGTCTGTCGTAATTTCTGGGCGCAGTCGGTTGAGGTTCATTTTGCGCAAACAAAGAGTAAACTTAAAGGCTTTTTAAACTAAGCCTTAACGATTTTTGTGATACATTTGTGTTGTGCAAATTCATATTACGTGATAAATACTTACAGTAATTATGTTTTGCCGACACCGTCCGAAACCAACAGCGACCGCTAAGCTGTTGCTATGGCTACCTCCTCAAGCAAAGACGATTTAATTGAGCGATTTCGAATTAATTTGTAAACTTTTGTGATTTTTGAAATTATATAAAAAAACAATGCATATTTAAAAAACACCCAGCCTGTCTCTTTACTGCAATTACCCCTGAATTAGGGGAGTGGAACCCCCATAATTCTGTTTTACACCTTTATGGACGAGAGCCCTGTGTTGTGCTGTTACCGTCTGCAGCCACCTGTTGTTCCATCTTTCTTTGTTGCGCGCCGCACTTGTCTCTCTGTTTGGGCGTGTTGCCTTGATTTTCATGCAGATATGAAAGTCTAATGTCGGCTGTGGTTCATATACAACAATATATCTGACGCACACGACAATTTGTTATTGTAAAGCTGTCTCTAAGACTCTTTACTAGAAACTAAAAACAAGGCTCAACATATTTATGTGTGAAATGTACCCTGGTGCACTGGTTTATTTGTACAACAAAAGCATAATTTTGCTCCAGTATAAATGGGGACATTGCGGTGCTTTTCTATTTAGAGCAAGGCTTATTTTAATTTCATTATGTTTACATCAGGCAGTAAAGTAGCAGCCATGGAGATTTTATAAAGAGAAATGGGTCTCTTTGTGGGCATGTGATTTTGCTTTTCTTTGCATTCCCAGAAAACATTCAGTCACTCTAATTATGCTGATCCATTTGTACCACCCAAATTAGGCTACTTAGCTTCATTCAGAGAACACATATCATCATTTATTTTCAAAACATGAATTAAAACCAAGCCACATCATTTCTGAATCTACTCCCAATGCTATCCCACCCCAGCTACCTATTATTCCAGGCTTTGAGGTCTCCGCTGGGGATGTTGGTCTGCGGTGGAGATGACTGCTCACCTGCTGTGGAGGGCAGATCCAGGGTATGAGAACCCTTTGAGCGCAGAAAGTGCGTGTGTGTTCTGGCGGGTTACTGCTGGATGCACATACCTGTCCTGACACCGAGGGGTGTGTGTAAAACGCTAATATTTTGGTTCTGTCGTTTTTGCAGTATGAACTTTGGTTGTTGAATGCTTTGATGGTTCTTGGAAGATCTAAAGCCTGGATGTTACAGAAAGTGTGAGAGAAGAATTTTAATGGTTTTATGTTATTGTCCAGAGAGATGAGGAGGGAAGTGATCAACAGCTTTGTATTGTTAGTTGGGCTATAAATAACAGGGCTAAACAATAAGGATGGCCTAGTGGCCTGAGGCCAGTTGACGGAAAAGTCATTTGACCTATCCAGGCCAGTACTGTGCTTTTTATGAACCTTGTTCATCAATCATGAATATGTGTTTATGTCTTGCAAGCATTTAGATTGTATTGTTACTGATATCTTCAAAATATTTTTTTTATTTTTTTGTATTTAATTATGTCAAGTATATGTAGTGAGTGTAGCTACAGCTGGCTAACATAGATGAGGTTTATTCAAACTATGAGAATAACTTGTGATAGAATACATATATGAAACTTCTTCAATATTTTTGAGAGAAATCTCTAATGCCCACTTGGGCATGTAAGTTATTTAATCAAAAATACATACAGTAACAAAGTAATATTGTGAAACAATAGGCCTATACAAAATGTATATATAAAATGTATTCATGTGATGGCAAAGCTGATTTTTTTTGCAACCATTACAGCAGTCTTTATTGTCACATGACCCTTCAAAATAGAAAGTAGGAATCTTTTGTAAAATTATGTCTTGTAAAAAATGTAATGTGTCCTTTCTGAATAAAATTAATAATTTTGTATTGTTCATTAAATCTATATAAATTGATTAAATAAGTATAAAACTGTAGATTAGGCCTATATAATGAATATTATAAGTAATCTCTCGAATGCCACTGTTTCCAGAAAAAAAGAACCCAAAAGCTTTGTCCATGGGTTATATTTGACCCAGCATTGGTTTAAAACAACCCAGCATTTTGTAGAGTGTGTTTATGAACGAATGTCATGGAGTTGTTTATTGCTTGTTTTGTAAAACGAAAAGAAAAAGGAATATTGCAATGAAAAATATTACATTTAGGATGATTTTCTGCATAAATATCGCTAACTTGCAAATGTCATTATATTTGTATTATTTATATTATTATTATTGATTATATTTGTGGCAAAAATTCAGTTTATTTAACCCAAAATTGGGTCAAATATGGACAAACCTTACCATTGGGTTAAAATGTAAATTAGAAAATTTAACAACAACAGTTGGGTTTGTCCATATTTGACCCACGTTTAGGTTGAAACAGCCCAGCATGTTTAGTATTAAAGCCTAATATAAGGAACTACTGGCCCAACTGGGCCAGTTAAAAATAATCTGTTGAGCCAGTATATTGCATGCACACAAATCATGGCCTAAAGAAGCAGGGCAGTAATGTGTCAGATAGACCAGCTGTGTTTTCAGTGCTGTGTTGGATACTGTCTTGTACTCGGATTGTGGATGGTAGCAGTTGTCCATTAACAGTTGGAGGATAGCCATTTGAACAGTACGGCCTTTCTTGAATTGTGGGGGGAGTATTAAAACGTGAAATTAAGGATGATTCCTGGTTAAACGCCTAAATCAGGAATGGAGGATAAAACAGATAAGGGTTACATTTTGTGTTAGACAGCAAAAATACTTTAACAGTTATTCGATACATGTCTTGAAAATGTGTAGCTGCCCCCTCAGAAATGTGTTATGCACATATCCTTTTTGTTTTAAATGGCAGTATGTCTTTTGTCTCTGATGTTGGATGACAGGAGTTCAGCACGATTCTTTTTGGGGTTTTAATGTCTGTAATGAGCCCTGTGATGCAGCTCCACAAGAGAGACCGCTGAAATACAGGTATGTTGGGAATGACCCTGGCAGAGGATAGAGGGAGAGGAAGAAAGAGAGATGGAGAGTGATGGCCGGTGGTCTATCTGCCGAGTGTTTGATGTGTCCATGTTTTAGGAGCAGGAATGGGACAACATGCCATGATGGAACAATAGGAGGACAGTGCAGCCATTCAGCGGTCCTGCTCAAACGTGGGGTCACGGGGAGAAGACAGGCACCACCGAGTCTTACTGTCTGACCCGGCTTGGAATGTCGTATACACAGGAGAATCAGTGTGTGTGTGTGTGTGTGTGTTTATTTGTGTGGGAGAGAGTGCATATCAGGATTTTTCAAGTATGTGCATCTTCAGGATCTTAAAATAAATAAATAAATAGTTTTGATAAAACAGTTTTTTTTTCCAACCTAGTTTTTTCTTTGGGAAATCCTTTTTTTTCTGTCCCACAGAGTACCTTAAACGCCCAGCCGCCCCTTTGCAGAGTGTGTGTGTGTGTGTGTGTGTGTGTGTGTGTGTGTGTGGTGTGTGTGTGTGTGTGTGTGAATAAAAGAATGGCAACAATGAAGACAAGGAAGTCTAAACATAATGATGAGAGAAGAAGAGATCTTTTCCCAAGTGAAGATAAAAGAGAACGACACAGTCGGAGAGGGCAAGATAGGAGCTGTTTTAAAAGTGTTACTCTCTGGGGAGAGAGGGAGATAAAAGAATGGTATTGATATAGAGAAAGAATGGAAGACAGAGTGTAAGGGGTTGAAGAGTAGGAAGTAACTGACACAAGGGAGTAAGGAGAGAAAGCGTGAGAGAGAGGTAAGACATGAGGAGGTAAATAACCTGGGGGAAGAAGATGGAGGTAATGAAGTTAAGTGAGCATGCAGATGAAGAGGGTGATTACACAGCACAGAAGAGGATTGTAGCTGTCCGTTTAGACACAGGGATTTTGCTTTGAATCAATGTTATCGTCTGTTCTTTCTGTCTTTATCTGCCTTCAGATACAAAGACTACTAGTATCATTATCTGTCTGGGTGAATGGGGTCTCGTGAGAATTGTGTTTGTCATTTGAAGGTTGTCGGATGTGAAGGAAACTCCATCATATATTGTATGAATTCAACTGTAAAAAAACCTGATTTTAATGTTTGAATACACATATTTTGCTTAGTCTGAAACAGTAGGGCCTTTAAGCATCGCTCAGAGCAAGTTCATCTGTGTTCATACAACCACAGTATCTTTTTTTCTGTTTTTGTGGTAATGCAGTTGAGTGCTTTTCAATTTTGGGTCTATAAGGAATAGTTCCCCCAAAAATAAGAATTCTGTTTTCATTTCTATCTTCATGTTGTTGTGTAAACCAACATAACTTTATTTGATCATAATGTTCTGGATGTCATTTTATACAGTGCTGCTTGAAAGTTTGTGAACCCTTTAGAATTGTCTATATTTCTGCATAAATATGACCCAAAACATCATCAGATTTTCATATAAGTCCTGAAAGTAGACAAAGAGAACTGAATAAAAAAAGTGAGAGAAAAATATTTGCTTTGTCATTTATTTGTTGAGAAAAATTATCCAGTGTTACATATTTGTGCGTTGCAAAAGTATGTGAATCTCTTGGGTTAGCAGTTAATTTAAAGGTGAAATTAGAGTCCATCTATGTAGAGGTGTTTTCAGTCAGTGCAATGACTATCAAATGTCAGTACGTGACCGGTTTTATTCAATCTATCGAAGTCTGATCATGTTTGTGGAAGTGAATCATGTCACGAACAAAGGAGATTACTGAGGACCTCAGAAAAAGAGTTGATGTTGCTCATCAGGCTAGAAAAGTTTACAAAACCATCTCTAAAGAGTTTGGACTCCACAAATCCACAGTCAGACAGATTGTGTACAAATGGAGGACATTCAAGACCACTCTTACCTTCCAGAGATGTGGTCAACCAACAAAGATCACTCCAAAGCAGAATATGCAATAGTCTGCGAGGTTGCAAAAGTTTCCAGGGTAACTTCTAGGCAACTAAAGGCCTTTCTCACATTGGCTAATGTTATTGTTCATGAGCCCACCATCAGGAGAACACTGAGCAGCCATGGTGTGAATGGCAGAGTTACAAGAAGAAAGCCACTGTTCTCCAAAAAGGAAAATTGCTTGCTAAAGATCATGTGGACAAGCCAGAGGGCTATTGGAGAAAGGTTTAATGGATGGACGAAACCAAAATAGAACTTATTGGTTTAAATGGGAAGCATTCCAGCTTAAGAATCATGTCCCATCTGTGAAACATGGTGGTGGTAGTATCATGGCTTGTGCCTGTTTTGCTGCATCTTGGCCAGGACAGCCTGCCATCATTGATGGAACAATGAATTCTGAATTATACCAGCAAATTCTAAATGAAAACGTCAGGACATCTGTTTAAGAACAGAGTCTCAAGAGAACGTGGGTCATGCAGCAAGACAACAACCCCAAGCACACAAGTCATTCTACCAAAGAATGGTTAAAGAAGAACAAAGTTAATGTTTTGGAATGGCTGAGTCAAAGTCCAGACCTTAATCCAATTAAAATGTTGTAGAAGGACCTAAGCAAGCAGTTCATAGCAGGAAGCCCACCAACATCACAGAGTTTGGTTCTGTTCTAAGGAATGGGCTAAAACTCCTACATGTTATTGTGCAGGACTGATCAGCATTTACAATAAACTTTACCTTCAGTTACTGCAGCAAAAGGGTGTCACACCAGATACTGAAAGAAAAGATTCACATACTTTTGCAACACACAGATATTTAACACTGGATAATTTTTCTCAATAAATACATGGCAAAGAAAATGTGTTTCGCTCACTTTTGATTCGGTTCTCTGTCTACTTTCAGGACTTATATGAAAATCTAATGATGTTTTGGGTCATATTTATGCAGAAATATAGAAAATTCTTCAAAAATTCTAACTTTCAAGCAGCATTGTATATCATAAAAGGGAATAGGGCTGAGTGCTGTCAAGCTCCAGAAATGACAATAAAAGCACCATAAACATTTAATACATTTTGTAAGACATGTCGAGAAGTGTCTCATCAGATTTTTTATTTATTTATTTTGTAGTTTGAGTATGGAATTTTAGTAAGAAAATTATTGATAAATCATGATTTGTTTATCGTTTATGCACCAATTGCATAATTTATGTTTATGTACATTAGCCTAAATTGTACTCATTATCTTCAAATAGTGGAAATTCTATGGAACAAATAAAACCATCAATTAAAATGACATTAAACTGTTATATATCATATTTTTGAGTTTTATTTTTATTACAGCCGAAGTACCAGAGGTGCATATCAACTTAGACAGGAAGGCCTTCAAATTTTGTCTTGGACAAAGTGAGCTCTGAATTTTTTGCCAGAACCATTGCTTTAAGCATTTATTTTTAATAATAACAATCGCTATACTTGTCATTTACATTACAAAAGAATTATACATTTTTATAATCATATTTTGGCCTCGACAACATCATTGATATTCTAACGTGCACTAGCCAACATCCAGATGTGATAAAACTGTTTTCAGAAAGCCAGTAACTGTGGAGAATATGAACAAGCATCATGAGAGAATTTAAATTCTAAACACCTTTGGAGGCTGAAAGTGCTGCTTCTCATCTTAATGACATCCTGCACCCTGTCACTTCAGTTTTCCTCTTTGTTTTCCATTTTTTAACCTCGACGTTTTGAATTTCCACAGGTTGTCTGTGCAGTGGGCACATTTGAGGTCCAGATTCGACAGTGGCTAAACCCTCAGGGCTTTCTACAGAATGGTCAGTGCTGTGACCCCCAGGCCAGTGGGGGGCAGCGCTGCTCATCAGGTGATCAGTGTGACACCTTCTTCAAGGCCTGTCTGAAGGAGTACCAGGCTCGGGTTGCACCAATCGGCACCTGTACATATGGCACTGGCAGCACACCTATCCTGGGTGGCAACTCCCACACCTTACATCATCATGGAAACGAGGGAAGCGACAGCAGAAATGGACAAATTTTTATCCCATTTAAATACGCATGGCCAGTGAGTACATCTCTCATTTATTTGTCTGCATAGTGAACAGTGATGAGGTAAAACATAATTTCTGTATACATCATTTGTTGTAGAAACATTTGACAAAGACTGCTTGGAAGACACTTGGATACAGAGTAGGTTTTTCTGATCTGTTGTGCGTGGTTAAATCTATAAGGAGGATATTTTCTAAAGGGCAGCTGTCATGTCACCATTAAACTGTCTGGTTTGCCATTACCTCACCTCTGCTGCCCTTATCATGTCAGTTCTTGAAGGTAAACTGTGTAATTTACAAATATAACAGGTAGAAAATGACAAAAAAGACCACACACAAGTGTCCTGAACACATTCCCTCATCTGCAATTGGTTGAAAGATACATTATATACATGAAAAATTAATCAAAGCTGAGTTAATGTTTATGACATTTCTGACAATGATTTGTTTGCACTAGAGAGCCACAGTATTTACAGTTTTCTTGGAAATAAACTTAGAAATATCTTACCTAAAGTTGTCTCTACATGTTAAAAAGACATACAAATGAAAGTTTTGTCATCATTTATTCATCCTTATATAATTTCAGGAGAACTTTGTTCATCTTCATATATTTTTTAATGAGATCCGGTTTCTCTCCCTCATCTGAAAGTCTATTACACCAAAACTTTGATGCTTCAAAAGACATGGTTAAAGAAATCATTATGAATCAAGTGGTTTAACCAGTCAAAATATTCATGTAAAACACAGACCTCTATATAAACTGAAACAATAATAATTTGAAGGCCGAAAATTTTTCAGCAATCTCCAGTAAATGTTTTTCTGATTTTCTTGACTGTTTTGAGTTGTAAAGTTGGCAGGATGTAATACAATTCATTGTATGGCTTCAGCAGGCATGTACGGCCCCGTTTACATTAGTGCGTTTTTGTTTTAAAACGCATAACTTTTTTTTACGGTTATGCCTGTCGTTTACACTACTCCGGCGTTTTCGAGGTCGAAAAAGGAGACTTTGAAAACGCTGCAGACCCCGTTTTAGTTTGAAAACTCTGGGGTTGTGTTTCAGTGTAAACGGATCAAAACGGATAGTTTTGAAAACAATGGCTTGGCTGCTCACATTCTCTCTTTGTATCCTTGACGACCGTGTAAACAATAACAGCATGCTCATTGTTGTACCCATAGATATGTGTAGTTAGATTCCCCATTCGACCGCTCCAAGCACACAGACTCTTCCGCCATCTAAATAAAAGGGAATCTACCTATACATAACTATGGTTGTACCTGCTAATTGTAACTTTTAATTTGATCTATTGGTGTTGTGGTGGCTGAAGATAAAGACCGTCTTTTGTAACATAATGAGCATATTTCTGGTCCTCTGATTTGATAAGCTGCATTCAGAGATACATGCTGATATTTTTATGTAATGTCACTGGGACATTTTATTGTCTCTCTGCTTGTCTGTGTTCGCTATACAAAAATTTTAATCAAAAACCATTTTCACTAATGGAGCATCAATAAACAAATTATTTGGTCATATTTTGGCTGAATCAGTTACTCAATATTTGTCTTGTTCATTGAAGTGTCTCAAAACCAACATTGCATTTGCAGTCCTGCTGTTGTGCTGAATATCAGCATGACCAGTGAAAATAGTTTGGTAACAATGTCACAAATACGCAATTGGTTTTTGATAGGTTAAATCAAACCTGATCTTAATAATTTACAGCTTGTTTATCTTCTATCTTCTGTGGTAATTGTCTTGACTAGAAAATGTGTATTTCTTCCTCTCCCACTGTTTCATTTTCTGGCTCTTTCTTTTGTGAAATATGTTTATTCTCTCTTATTTTCCAGACAAATTGACATCACTAGTTTTTAATTGTCTGCAGTAATAGAGCAGATGCTATCACTACAAATAGACCATTAATCGTTGACTTAAAAGCAAGTCTTTAATTAGACAACTGTGATTTAATACTGGTGTGTTTTTTATGATACAATGTTTCAACTTCATACAAACTCAATGAAAACAGAAACATAAAAGAGAGGTGCCCAAGGCCCAAGAAGGAAACCAACTCTTTTGTTTGTCTTGTTGTTGAGATCATGAATGTCTTGTCGCTATGCTAAGTCATCGCACATAATACCAATCTTATCATCAGAATCCAAAGGGAGCGGTTGGGGATATCAAACTCTTCGATGAGTCACAGAAACCCCCAATAAAGGAAAGATGAATCTCATGACCCACATATCTCTCATGTAAAATATTACAGTATTCTCTTGCTGTGATTACTGTCTACCACGGTGCTGCATTACAACCAGCTTCAGGCCTCAGAATTCCTTTGAAAGAACTTGTCTGCTGTAGGAGACTGATAGGCCAGTGCAAGTAGGGTTATTTTGTTATAAACTGTTGAATGAATGATGAAGTTCTCTGAATCTGCATTTGCTTTACTTTTACATTCATTTAGTTGGCACTATTATCCAAAGTGGCTTATACCACAAGTATACACACAGGTATACAGCATGTTACCAAGCTAATGCACGCATCAAAACTTTTAGAAATGCATGCAAATGACAGGCCAAAAAAAGTAGACTGGCAGCCAATGGCAGTGACGTCTGTTTATTCTGTGCAAATATGCATGTATGACTGTAAGCATGCAAATACACAGTACACCCAAATATTGAGTACCATTTTTTTTAATTGTTGAAGTATTTTTCATTAATTACTTGTTATTAAAATAACTAAGTGTATTCATAATTAATGTTTCTCATGCTTCAGCCACCATCTTGTCATTGAGAAATTTAAATGGGATTTCTTTCTCTGCAAATGATGTATGTGATGTTTCCTTAGATTTACCTTTTTTGATTGGTTGGTGATGCACCTATGATGCAATAAAATGCTCCCTAATGGTGGCTCACTAGATTTTGAACAAATCCTCTGTTTGTTTCATTTTAAAATGATTATTGTAATCTGGAAGTTTTAGGATCTAATTGGCTAACCATACAGTATAGGTGGAGGATATACAGTAGTAATGAGGGTGAGAAAGGTGATATTATTTTTGTAACTACATTAATTATAAGTGGTAATAATGTTTTCAACAAAGCCCAAAGGCTAGCTGGAGCTTTTCTGGTGCAGGGGGAAATTATCTGATGCAGGCCAGCTGTCCTGGCCCGGAAGAACAGGTCTGAGAGCCTCCGGCAAATAGACCTCTGTGTAGTGGATTGGCACTAGGGGTGTGAATTTTGCATTTACCAAACATTTACATAAACCCAGATGATATTTCAATGTTTTAATGACACATTCACATGTTCACAGTTCTTTCATGTTAGTTAATGGTCACATGACCTGCACACAGATTAAATATTTAATCTGTAATTAGTAATACTAATATTTGTCTTAATTTTTTTACTTTCAAACATTTATACCCTTGAGCTTTCAACACAAGACAGCAGAATACTGCTGAAATGCTGTAAACTTCTGTATACAAAAATGGTGGAAATTATATTAATTTGTAAAAAAAAAAGTAAACCTAGCGCATGGTGCATTCCCAAATGCACATGCAACTCATAAAAAGGCACATAAAGCCCAAGCAGAGATCCTGCATTAACTGTGAACTGAGCCACTCTGATATTGTGAATAAAACACATCTTACTGCGATTATCATACAGCCCCATTTATTTATTTATAGTTTTTGAGTAGATGTGATGTAGAAATGCATGTATTAAAGTGTGTGAGTGTATATGAGTATGCCGGGCTGTTTAAACTGTGAGTGTGAGAACATTCTGGAGGAAAACGGCTATCTGGATTAGTTTCAGGGCTGGGCTGAAGGGTGAGGGAGAGGGAGTGAATGGATTTCTGTGGGCATCAAGGGAGTGAAAGAACCGTATTATCTGTCCATCTTTGTATGGTGGTTCAGGTGGAAGGAGGGAGGAGGGAGGGGGGGGTATCAGGATCCCAGCCTCAGGTGAGGAGACAAACAGGTGAGCGCAGGTATTATGAGGAAAGGTGAGCTGTTCTCTCGCTGGCTTTCTTCTCTTCTCTTCTCCTCCGCTGGCTTTCTGATCCTCCCAGCCTCTCGATTCACGCTGTAAGTGTCGGTTCCTGAGTGATGACACACACAGTGTGTTTCACTGTTTAACTGTGTTGTCATACTGTAACGCAATGTGGCTCCTCCATTGTTTAGTGTTTCCTTATTAATGGTGTCATGATTGAAGCCGTTTGCCTTTATGTGGTCGCACAGTAAATGAGATCATCACTCTCCCTTTCTTCTGTTGTGACAAGAAAAGAAGAGATGAGGGCGTCTATGATCTGGATGAATGGATATGGAGAAGGAAGTGGATGTGTGGGAACTCTAGGTTGTGGGGTTTGGGAATCATCGTTTTTTTGTTGATGGCTTCAGTGGCGAGGTTATTACCTCCATCTAACGCCACAGACGCTGGTGCGTTTACAAGGCAGAAGGTCAGATGATCTGAAACTAGAGGTGAATTGGAGTTCTGTAGGTGACTGCAGCTCAGCGATTTGAATAATCACCATCTGAATACAAAGCAAGCCAATCGAATAACATGCAGGGTGGGAAATATGACCAAAATTGTAATTATAAGTAATATATATGACATATAAACACATATTTGTACAATATCTTGTCCAAATCTGTTCTTGATTGACATCAGGAAAGGATATAATCGTAGAGAACTGTTTTGTGTATCCTTAACTCAAGCAGCATTGTATGTAACCTCTAAAATAAGCAAAGCTTGGGGTTTTCAGTTCTGGTCTTGATTTTGAGCTCACACTTTAGGAAAAGTCTGTAATAATACAACCCAATATACTATGTTAATATGAAGGAATTTTCCATAGGCTATTCATTTTTTAATACCTGTTTTTTAATTTATGTATTGCATATATTGTGATTTAGGGTTGAAGGAAATGTCTGTAAACTGAACAGAAAAGCACCTTTTTTTCCCCTTACAGTGCAGTTGTTGTTTGTTTAATTTCCTGCATGTTGCTGAATTTAAGTGAGTGTGATAACCAAGTCCTGAAGGTTATCTGATGAAGATTGGATTCATACCCTCTGAGATATTTGAGGCAATTTATCACTGTCCCAGCAATACTCTGGGTGTCTGTGTTCACTCGCAGCAGTTTTTGGAGCTTCTGCTTTTTAAAGACTGGGTTGTAGTTAATCTGCATTATTACTTGATTGAATTTTTTTTATTATTATTATAACAGTTTCCCAATAGCAGCCTAAGGTCACACACATTGTTCCCTACTGACCCTGCACCTCATTAATCACCCACACCAGAGATCAAACCTTAGAGCAGGTTTGATTAGAAGCCCACGCGCAGCCTTTATCAACTAGAATACTAATTTTAGTAATTTGGCATTTAGCTGACACAATCTTTTCCTTTGCTTATTACAGGGAAAGTTCCTCTGGGTCACCTAGGGTTAAGTGAATGGCTGAATGAATGAGGCTCACAGAAACGTGTGGGTCATAATTTCACACTAAAATCAAGATAAAAGAATAATAGATTATATTATGCATAAAGACAATGAAGCCTCCTTTCATGACAATTCTCACTATCACGATATGATGATGGAATTTTGGATGGATAAATGTATTTTTATCCTGTTTGGACATAATGATTTGCCAATGTATCTGTACGTTCATGTCAAAATAACAAATACTGATGTATATGTGTATATTTATATATATATATATACACTACTGTTCAAAAGTTTGGGGACAGTGTTTTTTTAAAGACATTAATACTTTAATAAAGCACTTTTGGGGAATTCAGATCAATTAAATCAATTAAACAAAAGATTTCTATTTCAAATAGATGTTGTTCTTCTGAATGTTATATTCATCAAAGAAACCGGTCCCTGCAAAAATGTATTATTGGTTTTCACAAAAATATTAACTGTTTTCAACACTGATGGTAATACAATTTTTATTATAACAAATTAGCATATTCAAATCACTGTTGAATATCCATGTCACACTTAAGACTAGAATAATGGCTGCTGAAAATATATTATAAAATAATTTTAAAAATATGTAATAATATTTCACTAAATTACAATTTTTACTGTATTTTTGATCAAATAAATGCAGCCTTGGTGAGCATAAGAGACTTCTTCCAGTAATGAATCTTGCAGACCCCATACCATACGGTAGTGTGTAACCAATTTAAATAATAAAAAAAAATATTATGATAATGCAAATTTGGCTTCAGTTAAGCTTCTTTATGCAAAATTCACTTCTTTATTTCAACCACCCAAAATATTTTTACAGTCTTTGTAAGATTCACACAATGTTAGCTCATGCAGTCCTTGCAGGGTTTTAACCTTTAATCTTTCACTTTCCAGTCCAGATCTTCAACCACAAAGCTACACTGCCACAAAATCACCACCACCATTTTCAATTCTTCCCTCAATTCCTCTTCCATTAAACCTGTAATCCTGAGCTTTAACATGGGCAATCGAATGCACCTGAAGGGGATATGACTGGCTAAATGGAGTGGGCATGTCCAGACATGATTCCTGCCTAGGCTTATGAGTCCCATCCGTCAATTAAAATGTAAAAAGCAATTTATCCATGACTCTATGCCAATTCCAAAGAGCAAATTCAGAAGATTGAATCTGAATGAAAGAAAATCCATCCATAGGTTTCTGTGGAAATGTTTCAGTCACAGTTCATCAGAAGAAAATATATTAAAATTTGTCCTGAAATAATGGCTCTGAGAGCTGTGAGAGCATTTAGAGGCTTTGTGGATTTGGTTTCATAGTCAAAACAGTTATCAATATAGCTGCTGTGTGTTTACTTAGGCTAATGTTGACAAATGTTGTCTTCATACTAGTTAAATTGACGCCAGCATTCTCTTTGAGTAGGTCATGGTTTACAGACATGCTGTCGTTAGCAGGAAAAACACACCCATTAGCCGATGCAATTGCACATGGGAAAAAAATATTGACAGGCTCTTGTAAATTTCCATCTAAACAATGCTTATATATCTGTATCATGTGTAATATGATGTATGCGCTCTGTTTTGTGATTATTTATGTGTATGAGAGTATGAGCGAGTGTGTCTCCAGGGCAAGCTGTAAACCGATCCCCTTCTATTATGTCATGTTGTATTTTGGAGAGTTTCAGCACTCAGTTACCTGGACATTCCTTCTGCCTGGGAACCAGAGAAACTCATTTACTACAGGGACACAGAGAGAGAGAGAGAGAGAGAGACTAATGTCTTTCTTTCTCTCTGTTAACTCCTACGACCACATACCTGTGCAGTCACGCAGACAGACTAATGTTTAGCATGCCGTGCAATTGTTTCAAGACCATTTTGTCTTCCTGTGATGTGTTGGCTTTTTTATTTTATCATACATCTGTATGCAGTCTCACAGTCTGAAAACACCTGTAAAGACAGCAGTCAAGTACAAACACAAGCTTTGACTCATCGATACGCCATGTTAATTCCATTAACATTCATTCACGTACGTGCTGAATATAAGATCCTAGCCTTGGGACAGTAGAGTTGGGGGACACTGGGACATTGTGCTCTCATTTGTGTGCAAATTGGATTGAAGTGGGAGTTTGCATAAAGGAAGAGGTGCTTGTTCTCTTCTCACCTTCAATCAAAATGGGACACAATTTAACTGTATATGTGTAAAGTTTTGGGAGTGATAGACTTGTAAAATATATATTTTTTTAAATCCTCAATTTTGTGCGAGTACTCAATATTGGAGTCACTCCAGAATTGCAACGGTTGACATAGTCATAAACGCATCAACATTTCTCCACCTTGTAGCTGTAAACTATAAACATAAGCCCTATTCGGATGGGACTAGTTTTTAGGGGGTTGTTAGAGAAAATTGTGTTTCACCGACGTATTTGGAGATTTTAATCCTGTCCGTATCTGCCACGTCTTTTTTTCTCACACAACCTCTGTAATAATTCCAGAGCAAACGACCTACTGGTTTTCGGCAAACTCAGTGATCCTCTGAGAAAACCAATCTCATATGAATGTGAATGTCTGATATTGCGACAATATTTTTTTCATTTCTTTGTGTGTTTTGGCCAACGTGAACTACCGTAGATGCTCTTAATACAGCGGACATTTTTCATATGTTTGCCTCCAAGCAAAGAAATAAAAAAAAATAAATAATTTAACAATTAAATCAAGGTCCAGATCACGTAAACTGTTAAGACTGGCTACTGTAATATCAGCGTCAGGTAAGATTACTCGCCTTCATTTCTGCATTCAATTACATAATGTTTTAATTACATATGTACCTTTACGAAAGGGAAACATTGTTTTACTACAAATAAATAATAATAATAATAAAAACTGTCAAACTAAAGTAACCACAAATTAACCATGGTTTTTGGTGTACTAGCCATAGCTTTACAATGGTAATTGTAATAAAACGGTGGTTACACTAATGGTAATTGTGATTAATTCGAATGACTATATGCAATGCAAGCATACAGAGCGCTTGATCTCTGCAATGCCCAGATGTACAAAACGGACCCTCCCAGACGACAGGTGTTAAGAAATAAAAACGTAGTTTAGAAAATTTGTCTCGTCCGAATAGGGATAGCGATGAAAATTATGAAAACGAATGAAATGAATCACTCTTAAAAGGACTGACATCAAAATTTTGCTGTTTGAGAAACCCTCCAAAGAAGACCCTCCTTCTACTATCCAGTAACACATTTTGATACAAATGTAAAAATTAAGTAATTAATAAACCAAATGCAAACTAATATGATGTATTCAATAGCTCAAATTTAAAAACAAAACTGGTAGCAAATGAGTGATGCTCACAAAGGTAGATAAATAAAACAAATGAATAAAAACTGTTGATAACCACGAATGGAAATATAATATTGAGCCAAAGTAAGATTGCTTAAAATAAGATATTTTAAATAAGATCTTATTTAAGAAAAAAAAGAGTCTCACATGTTGTATTTACAAAGAACTATGGGGTTGATCAGAAAAAGAGTGAAAGACTATAAAGCGAGTCCTGAAAGCTCAGACAGAAAGACTGTAGATCTTAGAACGGGTAACAGGTTACAGGGGCACTGGTGAGATCAAGGAAACATGCAGATAAAACATTTAGACTGTCACTTCACTGGCTCACTGATTTGATAAATGCCATGATAATTTAATACTCTGCTCTCTTGTTCTTGTTATTCTTCTGTATCTTTTATTTACCCTTTCACTCTATTCCCTGGCCTCATGATTTTGTCCTTTTCCAAAAGTCACTCATCCATAACGTTCCTCCCACATTCATTCATCTCTCTCTCTCTCTCTCTCTCTCTCTCTCTCTCTCTCTCTCTCTCTCTCTCTCTCTCTCTCTCTCTCATCTACTCACTCGTGGGTTCTGCCTTGTTTGCTGGACTGCGCTCTCTTGTCTTATCTACTCCAGACCCACAATTCCCTGTCTTTTATCAGACTGTCTTCTGTCTAACGCCGAGACAATTACATATTAAAGAGCTGGGAGTCAGACACCGGTTTGAGTCGGTGGAATTACTCTGTTTACTCTGACTGGCAGGTTACTTTAACTGGCTACTCTCATTTAAACAAGCCTTGTCATTTCTTCATCGCTCGTCTCTGTTTTTCCTTTTCAAAACCCTCCCTCTATCGTTAATTGGAACTCAGTTTCTTTTTTCAATTCAAGTGTTTTCCATTTCTCTCTCAGCTCCTGAAATACAGGTTTTGGTGTGCTGCATAATGAACTCATGCACTGAGGGCTGTTATTTCCACACTTAATGAAGCAGGTCATTGTGATGTCCTGATTGGTAGGAGTGTGACTGTTCGTTTCATTTGTTCTCTGGTTCTTAAAGCTCCTTCAGAGAAATGAAAGAGATGCCGAGTGCAGATGACAAGCGTGAGCACAATCAGTCTCACAGGACACAGCATGGCAGGCATTTTCTCTTGTGTTCTGATGATTGATATATTTTTATGTAAACATATTTTGTCAACACAGCTCCTCTCATTTAAGTTAAAGGGATGAATTTACACTCTGCTCTGTTCCAAAATCTTCTAAAGGCCAGTTACACTGCAACAACACACACCAACTGGGTGGTAAGGTTTTGTTGGATCAGTGTGTTACCCCATCGGCATCTGCTTTTTTATGTTCGATTGCTTGGAATGTCTAATAAGCGATACTATTAGATATTGTAATCTGGTGATTGTCACATTGGTTGAATTAGAATTAAGACAACATCTACAGATCTCAATAAATTAGAATTTGGCTACAGTTGTCGTCAAGGCGTCTTACCTGTAAGGAGAATTTTAATTCAGTGCACACAGACTCCAAAGTCCTCTTTTCAGATGAAAATCCAAGGTCCTAATTGAGATCTGGAGGGAAGGGTGGAGAAGCTCATAGCCCAAGTTGCTTGAAGTCCAGTGTTAAGTTTCCACAGTCTGTGATGATTTGGGGTGCAATGTCATCTGGTGGTTTTGGCCCATTGTGTTTTTTGAAAACCAACGTCACTGCACCCGTTTATAAAGAAATTTTGGAGCACTTCATGCTTCCTTCTGCTGACCAGCTTTTTAAAGATGCTGATTTCATTTTCCAGCAGGATTTGGCACCTGCCCACACTGCCAAAAGCACCAAAAGTTGGTTAAATGACCATGGTGTTGGTGTGCTTGACTGGCCAGCAAACTCACCAGACCTGAACCCCATAGAGAATCTTGTATTGACAAGAGGAAAATGAGAAACAAGAGATGCGCTGAAGGCTACTGTCAAAGAAACCTTGGTTTCCATACCACCTCAGCAGTGCCACAAACTGATCACCTCCATGCCACGCCGAATTGAGGCAGTAATTAAAGCAAAAGGAGCCCCTGACCAAGTATTGAGTACATATACCATAAGTGAACAACATACTTTCCAGAAGGCCAACAGTTCACGGCCATTTTGCTATATGGAATTTAGCTTTTTTACATTTGGAGACAAGTCTTACAGAAAACGCAGAAGAATATTCCGTCGGCTAATTTTTTGAGATAGTGAAAACCCTTGGTGGGTTTTTCTTAAATGTGAGCCAAAATCATCACAATTAATAGAACCAAAGACTTAAACTAAAAAAAGCTTTATAGGTGAGTCAGTCTGTGTGCATATAATTTTTTTAATACACGAGTATCTTAAAATGGTTTTCGAATCACAAGAATCCCAGCTTTCGAGTTGAATTACCCCAAGTGAAATAATGATAGAGAATCTATAGGGTATTGTCAAGAGGAAAATGACAAACAAGAGACCAAAAAAATGCAGATGCTGAAGGGCCTGTCAACTTGGTTTCCATATATCACCGTTTGATTAAAGCAAAAGGAGCCCCTACCAAGATTGAGTACATATACCATAAGTGAACATACTTTCCAGAAGCACCTTTTTTTTAGATACTGGTGGGTTTTTGTTAATCACTAAAAGTTGAATTACTGAAATAAATGAACTTTTCCACAACATTATAATTTATTGAGAGGCACCTGTACAATCATAAAAACCCATAAGTGAATCATTTTGAATGCTCTATATGGGCAGCAACTCAGTGTATACACAAATATTTAGCACTCTGCACAGGACTTACAATTAATTCCAGTAGAATTTAACATTAGCCTGTTGCTAAGCTCAATAGTATAAAAATAAAAGATGCAGGCAAATATCAGGTAAAATAATAATTTTTGTTACATTACAACTATTTTTTAATGATCATAATAAAGCCTATACGTTTAGTCAGGTAAAGAAAATAAAGCCTAGGTTTAGTCAGTTTATCCGACATCTTGGATTTTTTTTACTGAACTCGTTCAGAGTCCCTTTCTGAGAAAGTCAGTTCACTCGCAGCCATATTTGCAATGACCTTCGCACAGTTATTTCAGGCTTGCAAGACCAACCCCCAACTACCTGAAATACTGAAATATCAAAAACCGCTTTTAATGTAATATATTTCAAGTAAATCTAACATGTACTGTCCCATAAATGTTTGTTATAGTGTTAATGTATTAGGATGGCAGTGCACATTCAGTCTAGTGCGTCCATCTCAGAACACTGACTGTTTGAACTGAAATCGGTCCTTTTAGCAGGAAAAGCAATTATTCTATGACTTAATTAGTGAAAGTGACGTGACATACAACCAAGTATGGTGACCCATACTCCGAATTTGTGCACTGCATTTAACCCATCCAAGGTGCACACACACAGCAGTGAACACACACCCAGAGCAGTGGGCAGCCAATGCTGCGGCGCCCGGGGAGCAGTTGGGGGTTCGGTGCCTTGCTCAAGGGCACCTCAGTCATGGTTTTGAAGGTGGCGAGAGCGCTGTACATTCACTCCCCCCACCTACAATTTCTGCCGGCCTGAGACTCGAACTCGCAACCTTTCGATTAAGAGTCCGACACTCTAACCATTAGGTCATGGCTTTCCCATATTAATTAGTTGGCGACTGTCTCTTTTACTTAAAAATTGGGACTTATTCCACCATATTGTGCCTTGTACTTCCCTCACTCATATATATGCAGGGCATTATGAGATATAAAAGCAATGCTGCCTTACAATTTGGATAAATTGTCTTCATGTTGTAGGCAAGCCTGTGATGCCTTATAATGTTGTCTTCATAGGTAGTTCAGTATATTTTGAACAGAGCAACACATGCTAACCGTGCTTTTTATGTGAACATGCCAGACGAGGTAATTTCCTGTGAAAGACAAAAGGGACCGCCCGCCTTGCCCTGGGCCCTGACGGGGAATGACTGGAGGAGGCCTGTTGTTTTTAGTGCTCAGAAATCACATACCTTTGTCAAGCCAATTAACCAAAACAGAATTTGACTTTGAGAGGCAAGGGAAATTATGTGAGGGTGGGACAAAAGGGGTGAGAGAGAGAGAAATAAGGAGAATGGGCGATATGAGGGGCAGGAGGTTAGGGGTCATGGCTTCAGTGTTTTGCATTCTAATTTGTAATATGTGTTTACATGTTTTTATAAACCCCTGTTCCCCTTCAGTGTCTGGCTGAGTGGTGGCAGAGAAAGTTTGAGTTACAGGAGATCGACCAAAATATGTAATGTGAGAAACTATAATGCTCAATATGCTGCTATAGGTCCTGCCTTTCAGTCAAAAGAGCCAATTATTTTACAATGTTTGTTTACTCCAGAACATACAAGTATATTAAGTGGACTTGATTCATTTTTAGTGTGAAATGTGTTGTTGAAATGTTATCTGGACCAGTGCTATTAAACTATTAAAAAAAATTTCTGTTATTTGAAGTCTGAAATAAAATAAAAGCTGAAAGTTTAAATGTTAGATGAAAAATATACATTTAAACCAAAAATTAAAGGACTGATTTAAAACATTAATTAAGACTATAATATTATCTAAATAATAGTTAAATAATAAATCCTTTGGTGAACTTGTTTTGGAGACTTTGATGTTTCACCATTTATGTTTTTATCTAATTATCTTACCTATTTTTTTCTAAACTCATCATACTCATTATGATTTTTTTTTAAATCATGCTAATTAAGAGACCTTTAATTTTATTTGTACTTAAAAAAAATTAATTAGCAAGACTACAGCAATAAATACGTGTACTGAAAAAAGCTAAAAGGCCATTTTTTATGGGGATATAACTGTGTATTAGAAATAGTGTACATTTTATATGTATTTTGGAGCATGTACTTATTATGTATAGATTATTTATTTTAATATTTTTAGGGTGACACCATCGGTAGATGCAAAATTCTAATTCTGGCACATTGTATATTTATGTATTATTTATGTGCATTGTTCCTGTCCAATAAACCTGAAAATAAATAAATCAATTAAAATGTTGATTGGCAATAAAAATGCTGTTTTTATAACACTATTTTCTTTTTACAATTTTGAATACAAAATAAAGTTGGATATGCATATAATTTGTAAGCCTCCCATGTGTAGTTGTGCATGTAAGTATTTTTTGGTTCTTTGTCAGTGCTGCTGTGTGTGTATGAATATTCAAGTAAATGCTCATGGGCCGCACTACGGCCAAATCTCAAACCGCCTAAATGCTTTTCAGAAACCATACATCCTTTTCAAAGAGAAAAACAAGAATACAGAAGAAGTAGGATGAGGGACAGCAGAGAATGCTAAACAGTTTTAAAACAAGTAAATAGTTTGGAAGTGAAGAAAATTAAAAATAGCCAGCACTAGATTTGGAGATGGGCGTCCATGTTTTGTAGACAGAATTCATACAGGATATTTCATAGTGTTCCTAGAGCACACAAACAACAGACCGGACCCTTGTCTCTCTCTCTCTCTCTCTCTCTCTCTCTCTCTCTCTCTCTCTCTCTCTCTCTGGGGTCACTGGGGGTAAAGTAAAGAGATAATTAATGTAGCTGTTCTAATTTAGTCTCTTCCTCTCTAAAAACCGTTTGCGGCTCTGCTGGTAACACCTTAGGTGGATGCTACAGCTTCCATGGCAACACCTGCTCGCTGCAGGTGTGTGAGAGCGGGAGAGGATTGGATGAGTGTAGTTATTATGGGGTTGGGTAAATGTGTGTGTGTCTGTGTGTGAACGGGCATAATTACTATATTGATGTTTTAAGAGACTGTTTTCCTTATTGAACAAAGTGTAGGCCTGCATCCATGATTCATTTGTCCTTGTTACAACAGGGACGTGATGTGATTTTGTATCTCACAGTAGAAGCAATTAATGAATACAGTATATAATGTTTAATACAATTTAGAGTTTAAAGTGTCTTTTACCCACCCAAGCTGCATTTATTTCCTCAAAAATATGGTAAAAACAGTAATATTGTGAAGTACTGCAATTTAAGTGTTTTCTATTTTAATATATTTTAAAATGTTGGTTAATCCTGTGATGGCAAAGCTAGTCACATGATCCTTCAGAAATTATTCTGTAAAAAAATATTCATGTTGAAATCCATTGTGCTACTTAATATTTGTAATATGTGTGCTTGTTCCGTTTTACATTAAAATACCACTTGGTTTGATATTTGTTATCGAAGACAATATGGGTCATGAGTCCAGATACTTTTTGTGGCCAGTTTATGTCTCTGATGTCACTGTACTCAGTTATCCTATGCATGTACCATATAAAGAGATCAAACATTTTACAGTTTGTACAAGGGACAAAGTTGAGCAACTATAGTATGTTTACTGGGGTTTTATTGGGGGAAAAGGGGTGCTAGAGAAGCATGATGGAGGGTTATGTCAAAACAGCATGTAAGAATAGTGAGTCAGTGAAAGAGAGAGAGAGGGAAATTCCTCTCAGAGGGCTGGGAGTTCTTCCTGTTGGAATGAGCTCTGTTTGTACAGGCTGTCTCAGTCGGGATATCCTCCTGTACCCGCATCTGTAGGACACCTTTTGAGTTTTGCAAATCATTAGTTATTTTCTTTTCATATCTTTTTTATTCATATGGTCTGTGTGTATTTCATAATTTTTAAAGTGCTGCATAAGCATTGCAATATACAGTGGGGTCCAAAACACAGAGAGCACATTGAAAAATCTGTTCAGAGCTGCTGTCATTAAAGTAAAATATATAAACATTATACTAAGACATTCTGACATTGATAATAATTAGTCAATTAAACTTTTATTTCAGACTGTTATGCTGATACTTATAAGAGAAAAATGCTAAAGGTCGAGAGGTCCCAGACTTTTAGACCTCACTGTATTATTCTGACTGTCACTGAATATGAGAGAGACAGACAAAGAGAGTGAAAGCGAGAGAGAGAGTGAGTAAGTGTGTAAGGGCAATGAGTTTAAAGATGAATGCAAGTTGGCATATAGATGTTTATGGATGAATGGACAGATATTTAGAGAGGAGAGAGAGAGGGGGTGAGTGTGAGAAAGAAAACATAAAGGGCTTTTTAACAAAAGCCGTCATCAGGGCTTAAATGGAAAAAGAAGGCTGGTGCAGAATAGCATACTAAATACTGTTCTTACTGTTACTGCAGTGTGTATATGTGTGTATAAAATATTTATAATAAGTAATATAATTAGTAATAGAAAAATGGATAATAGCGTATAGTAGGTGTGTGCGATGCCACAGAGCACATTCTGTCAGTGGCAGTTATGCCACTTCCATCTCAATATACTGTACAATGCGACATACATTCACATAAAAAAAAATCACATTAATTCATCGGTAGAGTTACACTCATGGGACACTGCACTTTGCAATCACAAAAATACATTATTTGCATGTGCCTTAAAACCTTGCAGATTAAATATTTAATTTGTGTGCTGTTCTGATACGCATTTTTCTGAGCGTGTACAACTGAAGTACACACAAATTAACCTGTCAAACAACGCCTGCTTACTGGACTAAGTTAACTTTCGCGTCTGATTGCGCTAACACTGTCAAAAGCACACAGGGTTTACATATAAACCCGTTGGTTATGTCTAAAGTGAAATTAAACAGTTGAGAGTGCATGCAGGTCTTAAAGTGACAGCAAACTAATATAGTACCAAACATGCTGCCGCTTGTCATTAAAGGGATAGTTCACCAAAAAATGTAAATTCGTATTATTTATTCTCTCTCATATTGTCCAAAACCTGTATTAATTTCTTTCATATGCTGAACGCAAAAGAAGATATTTTGAAGAATGTGGGTAACCAAACAGTTGTCGGAGAGAGAGAAATTGCAAGACTGAAATGAGACCATAAGTGTGTTCGAACAAAGTCCCTTTCTCGGTTCGACGAAGTAGCACCGCGCAGACCGATCGCTGTATGACTGCGAGTTACAGAGACCAGATGGCTCCACATGTCATACAACGATAGATCTGTGTGGCGCTGCTTCAAATTGAATACACCTCATCACATGAGCTCACCCTCTGAGCCGGTCCGTTTTGACGGCACACTTGCGCTCAAATCCACATGTAAACATATCGTCGGCCTGGAATTTCTTCATTGTGAGTGAAGCAGACATAGAGTTTGCAATTTGTAATACAATTGACTGTTTTTGCTCAAGTTCGAAGTTTCAATCAAAGCCACTGCAGAACTGTTGTGTCTTCCAGCAAAACACAGCGGTGTTACGAGACTGAATGAATCCACGTTTTTGAACAAATCAAGTGATTCAATGATTCAGTAACCCTTTCATAAAGACTGACGCCTCGATTCTGAATAAATCAGCCGTTTGAATGGATGACTAATGACTCGTGCCCCAGACCCCCCTACAAGGTTTACGTTCCGAACTATGTCACCTATTTGACCTCTTGTGAGTTTGCAGGTACGATATGTATAGTCAGATGTTTAACTGTTGTATAGGTCTATAATCGTTTTTCTTATACTTCTATTGTTGTATGTTTATATTTGTGTTTAACTAGTATGTAGCACTGTGGTTCTGCGAGACACGACATTTCATTCCTCTATATGTCCACACATGTAGCAGAATAACAAAGCTCGACTTGACTTGACTTATTTGTATATTATGTGTATTTGTAATGTGTATCTTTGTTCTTATTTTTTTATAAAAAAGATCAAATAAAGACAAATATTTTTTATCTTCACCCATTTTGGCCTACATATCTGCCATTCTTATTTACTTCATATTTTGTTACCTCGTAAGGCTTAGTTTTTAAAATAGTTTTTAAAAGTGGTTTGGCTGCTCATACATACATCAAAATAGTAAAACCAGCATGACAAAGAATTGTAATAGTCACGAATCATGATTTTCCTGAAAAAAACCTCTAGTAATGAAATTTCCTGAAATTACCTCTAGTAAATATTAATAGACAGTATATTTACCAAAATGTGCAGTATACAACTGAAATACATTATTCAGTCTTAAAGTTCTTCAGAGTAGCTCATTGATTCTTTCAAACTGGCAGTGCAGACAACTGATCTCTCTTTCCTATCTACACAGCCTTATTTATTTCCATCCCAACATGATCCAGCTTGGTACTGCATGCTATGATAATTTTCTTTAGCCCTCCTCCTCCCCAGCACCACTTGTCTAGATCTGCTTCAGGGATTCTCCTTACTTTACTTTGCAGAATCCTAATCCCTGTTATTCCAAACATGTTTCAGCTGTAAATCATGTCAGCAGCATAGCACAAACATTAATCCTACCTACACTGCATTCTAATAATTGTATTATTACAATTATGTTAAATCTATTTGAAGAGTTGTTATCATTGAACTTACTGCATGAAATATTATATCCCACAATGCAATGTGTTCAACTTAACATTACAGGCATGGTATTATGAATTAAATGTTTATCATGGAATAATGTTTACCGGTTTACTTGAATAATACTATAGGTAATTTTCATTATACTGTGTAGTGTAGCTATTACATTCTGAACACAGCTAAAGTTATGTTTTTCAGATGAAGTGGGTAAGGGGAGAGAAGGAGAGTAAAGCCATTTAGATATTTCATAACTGTTTAATCTTGTCAGCCTAAGGGTGTTTTTCCAGACAAAAATTTTTTTCATAGTAGAGGGAAAGGGATATATATATATCGATCTGCTTGATTTAAAATGTGCTCCATTCACTGCTCAGTCTGTTAGAATGAGAAGATTAGACATTAATTTGCAATGAACATAAAAATAGGTTAAACCTGTAAACTGTCCTGCATTGTTTGTGCTACAGACATTAATACCACAAATCATGTGTCTTGTTAATGAGTGCTTTTCTAAGTGATCAGATATGACTGATTATCATAGAGACTTTGAAGGTGAACTCTTTTAGGTCTAATGAGCAACTATATTGCAACATGATAAAAATAATTCAAAATGCCTCAGCAACTGCACAGCATCCTGAATGCCTCCCAAAACACTTGAGTATCATGGGAGTCTGCAGTAAAAAATGTCCAGGGGTCCGTTATTCGTACGTCGCTAACTTAGTTAGCTGGATTTGATTGTTGCCGATTTCGCTCCCTCCGAAGGGAGTTGCTAAAAATGGACGGCCTGTACAAATACTGGAAATAATAAATATAAATAATTGGGAATCATGTAAAAAATTACAAATAAATAAAAAAACTTCAAAATTCAAAAATTAATTTGTCTATTTATATATATATATATATATATATATATATATTTATGTAGTTTTGTTTGCTTGGCTGTTTCCTTATAAAGGTCCAGAAATGTGTCAACTTTTCCATCAGGTGTCTTTTTTAATGATTTGATGTCATTACGTTCCTGTCTTTTCCGGTAGCTCTATCCCTTCTATCCACAACCACGAATATAACACGTAATTACTGTATGTGCATTACTGTAAGTGTAGGTTTAGGGATGTGGTAGGTATACACATTAATAAAACATAATTTAACAGGTAGCATTTTTCGTTGTCGAATTGTACTACCCACTGTTTTAATGGGAGGTAGAAAAATCTGACAGGGTAGGACAAATCGACAGAACACCGGCAAATTGTTGCATTGCTGATCGTGGTATCGAGTATCGATACATCTGCCCTTTTCAGGAAACACGAGAACGCACAGTAATCTTAGACAAGTTAATCCAGAAATTTTAATCCAATACGCAAATTCGTTTGAAGAACCAAATTAGCCAGAGGTCAGTTATCACGATTAGAAGATCTGGCATCTTCAAATCATCTCAGTTGTATTAAGCGAGGTACGAAGAATGGACCCCAGATGTCAAAAGTGAGTTTTTGTTGAGTTGTTTATCATAGTAATTCTTTCTATACAGTTGCATTATTTAAAACTGCATTTTGAAATTATGTTGTGTCAAAGATGATTCAGTTGTTTCTCTGCTAATTATACCTTACATAACTCGTTTAAGAAACAGACACAGACTGCTTATGTCTAAAGACTGATCTCTACATAGTTCCAGACTGAAACATGTCTTAATCCTTGTCTTAACCCCCCACTGTTCACTGATTCTAATCTTAGCCAAACTTTTTTATTACATTTTACTAAATGGATGATAGATTGCAGATGTGCTGCTGCTTTATGAATTCAGAGAACAGAGACTGTTGCTACATTGAAAAGGTCCAGCAAGTTTCGAGTCCCCTCATGAAGTGCTGCTATTCTGAGGAGCCGGATGCAGTGCAATACAGTGCTAGCTCATTATGAATTCACTGCAGTGCAATTGTGCCTCTTTTTCCCTTAAGTGTGAATAGAGCTCTTTCATATGCAGGCATCCAAGCATATTAGACTGTCAAATAGCTCTGTTGCTTAAGGGTTTTGGAAATAACAAACACAACATCACGTTTAGTAATAAAATTAAAGCATATGCATATACTGATCATGTCCCTTTCAGAGGGAGAGTTAGACTCTGCATATAAAGGCCTTACTTACAGAATACATTTATGTATGTTGATTGGCAGCTAGTCATTATCATAGACTGTGATTGTTCATAATGGTTTTTGATGCCTTTCAGTGAAACAATTTTCCTGTAACTTATCTTTTTTAGGCACAGCTACTGTAGGAGCTGGGACACAGCACTTTTAAAATGTCAGAGGAGACACAATGAGGGCTGAAGTGAATCTTTTGATGCTCAACTGTGCACAGAGACACATACTCCTGCTACTATTGTCCCGAGTGCTAAAAGCTGGAGAGTTTTGTCTCTGAGCCTTATTTTATCTGCTTGATGCTGTTTACAGTTGGATTTTCCGGCATCTGTTTGTCTTTTCGTTAATTTGCTAGTTTATTTAATGTATTTTGGGTGTGTGTGATTAGGCATGATTGTGTGAGAAACAGGCACAGATCATAAACAGGATATGATGTATTTGTGTGTGTTTTGTGATGGGACAGTCTTTGGTCTCGTTTCGATGGTTCCCACAGGTCTCAAGATCACTGCATGAGCACAAAGTGATCATTTTAGCTATCTGTCAAAGTTAAAGCCTTAAAGCTTAAAATTTTAAGACACCATTAATGTATTAAATATGGCTTAAATCATATATATGATGCTGGAAATATTGTTCATATGAGCACTGCACACACTGTATGCTCAAGTGGATTAAAGCTTAATTTGATCTCTAATCCTGCTAAATGAAAAAAAGTTAATTAATAATCTATTTTACTGAGTACATTAATTTTAATTAAAAGAACGGTTTTAATTAATATAAAGAACATATTTTATGAGAACTAGACAATATTTGTGTTTTTTTTATGTGCCATGGTAGTAAAATTACTATTATCTATTTATTTGTAACAGTTTGTACAGAAAAAAAACATATTCTGTTAACTTAATACAATTAAATATTTCCCAATATATTTTTTAAATAATTTACTTTAGTATAATGTCAAAATATTTGGTAACACTTTACAGTAAGGTCCTATTTGTTAACATTGGTTAATGCATTAACTAACATTGACTAACAATAAACAAAACATTTGTTACGGTATGTTTATTAATCTTTTTAAATATGATATAATACAAATACAACTGTTCATTGTTAGTTCATTATAGCTCAGGTCCATTAAACAATATTAACAGATTATTAGTAAATGTTCGAAATGAACATGAAATAAGATTAATAAAAGCTTTAGACATATGCAGGTTAGCTAATGTAGTTAACTAATGTTAATACATGTTAACAAACAGAACCAATAAAGAGTTGCCAATATGTTCCTCACACAATATAAATATGCCATTTACATGGAAATATACAGGGGCTCTCTTATTTTAGTTAAGGTGTTCTTTACAAAGGAATCATCATAGTTGGGTGTCCAAGGCATCATAAAAGTTTGCAAACCCCTGGTTTTAACCTGCATCTAATACAACAGTCCATTCTGCCCACGGACTCTACCAGTACTCTTTTTAAAAAATGTCATCCATTATTTGCTTTCAGAATTTCTCAAAAGAGATAACATTAAGTTTGTGTCAAAACACTTATGCCTGTTTTGATGATTAGTGACTTATGACTCATTAATTACAACATGAAGACGTAAAACTTGCATCACGGATAAATGAGCTAGAACGGAAATGACAGTTGCTCTGGAGCCAGGGGTGTGGTAGAGCAGGGGAACAGTGATTTAGTAGATTTCTGAACTTGACCTGTGACAAGAGATACTCGTACACCCTTCCTGCACGTGTGTGGTTCACTCACCTGTGTGCTTGTGTGTACGCCTGTCTCTGACCTTGGCACTGCCACTGCTGTTGGCTTACCCTGTGCTGATGCAGCCTGCTAGAGAGAGAGAATAGAGGAACAGAGAAAGAGGACACAAAGGTCTGGGGACCGACCAACTCTGATGTAATGGGTGTGTTAGTGTGGTTTTGTTTTAGAGAGCGTCACTTCCTAACTTCTCTGTTCTTTTGCCTCATCTCTTCCGCCAGGATGTCCTAGAGCCAAAACACAGACACAGTGAGTTGAGAATACCCCCCCCCCACACACACACACACACATACAACAGACATCACACATAGTGCTGTACAAACACACTCTGATACACACAAACCACGAATTAGCCTCGCTTATCTGAATATTTACTACAGCCAAATTATATTTATCAACATCTTATTTTCCCATCAGGTGTGCAGTTATAAGGACCCTGTCAACACAATTTAAATTGACCATGATTTATTACTTATAAAATCTAAAATCAGAGCCTACATGTGATGTGGTATGCTAATAACAGATTCATGTATTGTGGATACTTCATCAAAGATTAAAATTATGTTGTTATTTACTCACTCTCATGTCAGTCTGAACCTGTATTACTTTTTTCAAAATGTTTTTTAACAATAATAATAATTAAAAATATTAAATATTTTTTTATACAATAAGTGGAGTCCATTTGGGCCCAATTTACTTTCATTTATTTGGACAAAAACATTCCCAAAATCATAAAGGTTTGGAACGACATGATGACATAATTTTATATAATAATTTTTTATCGTAATTTATATTACATTACATTTAGTCATTTTGTAGACGCTTTTATCCAAAGCGACTTACAGTTGGGGAATACATAAAGCGATAATTATTAAAGAGGCAAACAGACAGAGGAAGTGCTCGTAACACCAAGTCTCTGGCGTTGTTCAAATAAGTACAAGCTAGCAAGGGAAGGAACAAATAAAGAGAAAGACAAAGTAATTTTTTTTCTTTAATTTAGGATGAAGTCAAGTAGCGTCGAAAGAGATGAGTTTTCAGCTGTCGCTTGAAAATTGTCAGGGATTCCGGATAGGGGTGGGAAGATCATTCCGCTATACATTATTGTACTTTCTAAAGACTGCAATTAATTATGAACCAATATGTATTTTATTTGATCAGTTCAACTTTTTAAGAATTTGTAAAGAATCAACTTAATATATAATATTTTAATTATTCACTTTATTATAATGACAATGTAATCTGCAGTTATTTAAAGGGAACCTATTATGCAAAATCCGCTTTTATATGGTGTTTGGACATAAATGTGTGTTGGCAGTGTGTGAACACAACCACCCTACAATGATAAAAATCCACCCACTCCTAATTTTTTAATCCCCTTTAAAAGCCGTTTTGATTCTCACCACAGTGTGACATCACACTGCATAGGGTCGGTCCACGGGGGTTGACTGACAGCATAGTTGACAGTATAGTTTCTGCCCTCAGCAGTTGTACGCTGTCCTCCATTTTCTCTGCTCTCGAGCAGCTGTAACGTCAACAAAGTCTCGCAAGCAATCCCGGTGCTCTGTGTTTGGATGTAAAACTGAACATAAGAGGTTTAATTTTCTCCCAACATCCGAGCTGCTGAGAAAACTGTGGATTACTTTAATTTTTCAAGGTAATGCGCCTCAAAATCTACCCAAATACAAGTATCACTCCAGACTCCTTTATGAATGTCATGTCGTTATAGTGCTTAGCATTTTAACTGTAAATGTGTGCGTACATTAAGTATTTTTAAACTGATCAGCACAGCACTTGTGAGATTATTTTGAGCCATTTGTAATGCGAGATTCGTTCGGTAGTACGGTCACGTGGCTCGGTCAATTGATTCACGCCGATGACAGGTCAGCGCGTCGCGAACTCTGTAACATCGCACCGTTTCGTCCCACTTTTAGTGCATTTGGCTTCCCATATGCACTGCTGAACCTATGTTCCCATATGTTCTCTCGCTCTGTTATATTGCTTCTACCGGCTGTTTATTGAAGTAGGTATGTAATGCAGAAAGACGTATATGCCACGCCCTCTTCTGGAGATGAGACGGGAATATGCAACTCATTTGCATTTAAAGCGGTACACTCCAAAACAGCTCTTTTTTTAGACACACCCCAAAAATGACATTTTCCAGCTGTTATAATAAATTATCTGTTGGGTATTTTTGGCTGAAACTTCACAGACACATTCTGGGGACACCCAAGACCATTATTAGATCTTGTAAAAAGGGGCATAATAGGTGCCCTTTAATTTGGTATAAATTGTTTTTATACTATCACAATACATGGAACATGTATCATATTGTATGATTTATAAGCTTCCTCACAGGGACCAAAAAAAGTCCACAAAAGGTCCAAATTTACTGGCATTACTATTCATGTGGGGTCTCCGTTTGTTCCTCATAATGTAGGGAATACCAGGGCCACACAGGGCTGTCAAGGGCTGTCAAGCGATTAAAATGTTTTATCTAATTACATTATGTGCAAAGATATGATAATAAATGGGAATTAATGTTTTTTAATGATGAATATGAATATATATATATATAAATGAAATTAAACTCTCAATATGAAACCAAAACTGCCTGTAAGTGGCACCAAATCACTCTTTTAATGATTGAGTCATTCATTCATTCATTCATTCGATTCATTCAAACGGCTGATTCATTCAGATATGAAGCAAGTGACCTGCTTGCAATTCTAATGGCTCACTGAATCAATGGCTCGCCAAATTCATTAAAAGCTGTGGTTTAATTAAGTTTTATGTGTAGTTGTGTGTGCTGTGGTACACACCACTGTGTGTTGTATATAATTAGTATAGACATTTTTGAAATAATTTTGATTTGTGCTAATTCATTTTTAGCCCACTAGCACCATTGTTAACACTCAAAAATGTGAGAGAGTTATGTTTTTTTATAACGGAGATAGACAGTCTTGGCTTAGTAGCTGTTTATTCTGAACTGGAGCTGGATATCCATCTAAGGCTTGTTTGTGTGTGTGTGTGAGGGTGTCAAACACTGAGCTTGAGTGGTTTGGGTTATCTCATTGCAGGGGGCTGAGAGAGGGCTCCGGGGCCTGAGAGGAGACCACTGTAGGTGGACAGTTTTGTTTGTGTGTCTGAGAAATGTGCCTTTGTTCTGGTTGTTTATTTAAGGGTGTGGGTGCTGTGAATGTTTCGAGCTTGTTAGGGCACTGAAGGTGTGTGTGTGTGTGTGTGTGTGTGTGTGTGTGTGTGTGTGTGTGTGTGTGTGTGTGTGTGTGTGTGTGTGTGTGTGTGTGTGTGTGTGTGTGTGTGTGTGTGTGTGTGTGTGTGTGTGTGTGTGTGTGTGTGTGTGTGTGTGTGTGTGTGTGTGTGTGTGTGTGTGTGTGTGTGTGTGTGTGTGTAACTGTGTTAAGAGGAAAAAGAAAGGGTTTGTAGCACTGATTGTTATTTTTGAGAGTGCTGTTGTGGGGAGCAATTGTGAAAAGCTATTACTCATTTGAGTGAGCAAATATGTGTGTGAGAGAGTGTGTATGTGCTGTTAAAACACAAATCACATCTCTGGAATAATAAAGTGCAGATGTGGTTTTATCTCAGTGCTGTCTTTGTCTCTGAAGTGGCCGTTAAGGATGTGAAACATGTTGTTTACATTTTGTAATGACTGTTAGCTTATCATATGAAACCTTTATAAGATACTTAGCATTAGCTAACACACACCTGTCATACTGTTGTTTTATACTGATTTAAACTTAGTTTGTAGATTGTCTTCTTACCAGGAAATAAATGAGAGGTTTTAGCAATTGGTGTGCAATGCTGTAATAATGCTGTAATACTGTTTATGATTAATAGTTGTGCGGAGCAGGATTTTGGACCAATTAGATTTCACCGTGGGTGGAGCAGTAATACTGCATTGTATAGTATACACTGTGCACTGCCTACTATTATTTGAGGGTATTTTCAGTAGTTATGTATCTATTAGCAGCCAATGACCATGAGGACTGACAAAATACATCAAACAGATAATGTATCTATAGTTGTATTTAGTTAACCTAAAAAAGATCTTAATTTGCTCAACCTCAAGTTGTTCCAAAACTGTATACATTTCTTTCTTCTTGAACACCACACACAAAAAATGATATTTTGAAGAAATTGTGTAACCAAACGGTTGCTGGTTCCCATTGACTTCCATTGTATCATTAATTTTTTTTTAATATAATATGGAGGTTATGGGGTCCATCAACTGTTCGGTTTCAAGCATAATGGCACCTGCCATTTGAGATGAGTGGAAATGCTAATGGATATGGGAATGCTAATTGTCACAATCATGGCTAGTGACAAAAACTCACATTTGCATGGAAGAGTGTCTATCATTTGAGCTGCGGCAATTGAAGTCAGTTTTTAGGAATATAATTATGAAGCTTAAGCTCTGTTGTGTGTATTTAATGCAAGATGCTTTTCAGTCACATGAAGCGATTCTTCATCATCTCATGTCCGTTTCCCAGTCAGTCATTCAATCACTGAATCATGTTCTCTCAACCCTTATAACAGCACTTTTATCAAGCTCCCTCACTCCTGCCAATCGTTCCTACGCCTCTCATGTCTTCTCGCTCAGCTCCACCACTCCTCTCCTCTGTGGTGGCCACTTACGAGACAGGCGTGACCGTACATCCACGCTGCCTTTTAGAGTTTCGCTTCCCAGTGTCATTTGCATGGCAGGGTTTGGACCTCTCACTGGAGAATGAGAGTGTGGCTTTGAATTATTCATTTAGGGGACACAGAAAGGAAGAAAATTGTCGTCCTCTCTTTTTTTCTTCGTCCCTGTCTGTCTTTTTCTACCCGTTGATGCTCTCATGAATTTGTCAGCTCCCTCTTTAAATCATGTTGTGATGTTGCAGCCGTTTGTTCAATAGTGTTTGAAGTACTCTATTTGTTTAAGTACTCATGACTGTCAGTTGTCTGGGGATGATTGGTACTGTATTTAGTCTGCATAGAGGCTTGGCCTCATTGCTGCTGCGAATCAATGGTGACATTCTTCTGTTTTCTGGGTTTTCTGTTGTTTTCAGTGTCACCATCTGTTCCCCCACTGGACGTTAGAGATGTAGCTATCAGAGGAAAAGCCCAAACCAAGATCCAATAGCAAATTTCTGCATTAAAAGCACATCACAAACACATCTGTATACTTTATTAGTGGTGTTTACAATAGAACAAACCTTTAACCCTTGTGAAAAAGAAGTAGAATTTAGCATGCTTTTATTATTACAGAAAAAACTGTAACAATTTAGTATAGGGACCAATTCTCACCAATAACTAGTTGGTTATTAGCATGCCTATATTAACAGATGAGCTGTTTATTAGGACTAATAAAGCACATAGTCTGCATGACCCCATTCTTCGTCCCTAATAATTCCCAATACCTAAACTTAACAATGACCTATTAATAAGCAGCACATTGGGAGTTTATTGAGGCAAAATTCATAATGAATGGTTTGTTAATAGTGCGAATTCGACCTTAAAATAAAGTGTGACCAAAAAAACAAACAAACATATTTTTAAAGACTATACTTAATTGTGAAATTAATATAACGTTTCCGGATACTTAATTGCATGTTAAATGAAAAACGTATTATAATTAAAATGTATATTAAATGCAATGATCTGAACTTTAGAGTGCTTTTTTCACCCATTTAAATAGTACAACTTTATATGCAGCCTAAATTCATAATTGCTTATTATCTTTGAAATATGGTTAATGTGTACATACACACATTTCTGGCAAACTAAAATGTACATTAATGTAATTTTTATTGAAGCTTTTAGATAATGTATTAAAATATATTTGTAATTACACATGTGTAATGGAGTCGTAACTTAGGCTAGTACATTTAAAATACCTTAACTTTAAATGCAATATTGAATAACACACTACAGGTAATATTATAATTAAGTATACTTTATATGTGCTTTAGTATGTTAGTCAGCACATCAAAATAAGTGTAATTCTTTAAAGCACAACAAAATATTTCAACATGATTTAATATATATACTTTAAAAAAATTCAGCTTGCATATTTAAAGTGCGCTTAAGAAACAGTCCTGAAAGTCTACTCTCTTAAGTGGCATTTTATTTCACTAATATTATATTATATGCAAAATTATCTGTACAGTTTTTAAAAATATATACTTTTAAGATTTGAAATACACTGCATTGCAAGTGCTTATTCAGTGCAATTATGCACACATCTTTTTCACAAGCAAAGTATTAAGCTTTGGCACATAATTCATCTCTTATTTGCTCAAATCATGTGACTTATTTTTTAGGACTGCACTGTTACATTTCTAAGGTCCAAATTAGGATTTTTATATGATTGATGATAAAATGGTGTGGAAAAACTTAATTCTGAGAAACTGAGACTCTACCAGGAATTATGTATTAGTTCTACTGCATTTGTGCCGGATTTGGTAGCATTTGTTGTGTGTTGTGTACATGTTGCAATATAAAAAGCACTGATTTGCATTTCCTTGTTTATTTTCCTTTGTCTAGAAATCATTTTCTCTGGTGATCGAGGCTCTGGACCATGACAATGAAACATCAGAGGCAGGTATGATGATACGTGTGTGTGTGTGTGTGTGTGTGTGTGTGTGTGTGAGTGAGTGACTAAATAAAATAAAATCCATGGATCATATGTGCCCTCACAGAAACGATTTGTAGCAATATAATAGCAGATAGAAAGAAAGAAAGAAAAGAAGGACATCGCCAATCCGTATTTACCCCTCATGCTGTCTTCTGGGGATTACAAGAGAACTGAGTAATGCATGGGGTCAGTCTCCATGACTCTTTCATTTCCTGTGTTGCTTTCTGATTGTTTCTCCTTATAATTGAAGAAAAGCTCCATGACTGAAAATATGTTGCTGGATTTTGAACACACACAATCACATGCACTGATTATGTTCTCATGCACAATAATTGTGGACTATTTAATGAATAAATTACACACATGTGCATGCTTCAGACAACACCGAGATACATTTTAAACACTTGGATATTGCCACTTCATATTCATAAATAACCAAACTTAATTTGGTTCACAAACATGCAGGCGAATCTACTTCTCTCATCTCCTAATTTGGTCTTTCTCATAAACATTCTGTCTTTTTATCTTGAATTCTTGTTCTCTTTTATTGTAATTTTCTCTTCGTTTGGCTTTTAAATCTCTGTTTCTCTCCTCTCTGTAAATCTCACTTTCACACTGCCCTCCAGCTCCTGTCATGTCTTTTCATTTACTTTACCCATCCCTTCTCTCATTCATTGGATTTACAGCTTGTCTCTTGTGAGGTGAGGCTTAGGTGGGCTGATCCGGGAGTTGAAATGATGTGAGTTTGGAATTGTAGAGACGTTTTTTACCGCCAACTCTGGATTATAATACAGCCATGTATCTGAGTGCCAGATAGCTTTAACAAAGTCCGTCCTGACCCTTTATGTCCTTGAAAAAGACTTGAGAGAGAAAGGGCCAAGGACACAAGTTGTTCAATTTCTCATTTATTTCATCGTCTTTGAGACGTCTTTGGTCCTGGGCTGTGCACAATTACATGACGAATGACTTTAAATTGCAATTAAATTAATACAAAAATACAAAAATAAAATATTGAATAACTGATTAAACTTGCCAGAGAATAGCTATTTTATTCATGGTAATAAAAATAAAATGGGGTGGACCTCAAATAAAGTCATATGACTGCTGAAAGTGTAATTTCATATATATTCTAGAATTAATTACCCATGGACATATACAACATGAGGCATATTTAATATATTTAAATTTAATATGATGAAAAACACATAATCTGACACATCCAAATTTTCCCTATTTATTTTTAAAAAGTAGTTTTAAAATAATGTGGAAATTTTGTGCTTCTCTGTGGCTGGTGTTTTAGTGTCTGTATTAATTGTAATATGCACACATCCAAAAATACTTGCGTATTTTTAACAGGTGCGTGACCAAAAACGGCACAAAAAAGCAAAATAATAAGTAAATGAACCAAGTTACTTAATTGAACAAGTCACCACATTAAATTGTAATGAAGTGCATGTAGCAGTGTGCCAGTGTCTGTTTTCTTTGCTTTGGTACTTGTTCTGACAGTATTAAACTTAGTTTTAATATGTTAAAGAAACAATGTAAAAAAATCTGACAATAAATAGGAATAAATAACTACATTTACATTTAGTCATTTAGCAAATGCTTTTATCCAAAGCGACTTACAAACGAGGACATTATAGAAGCAATCAAAACAAATAAAATAAAAAATAAATCAGTAAGTATCAACTTAAAATGAACATAATCTAATTATATATATTTTGGATACTGTTAAATGTCTTTGAATTGCAATTCAGTCAATTATTTTTGGTCAGTCGAATGCAAATTCCAGTTCAACATCCCATGGGACGGGACTAATTAAATGTTGCTTGACCCTGGTTCTGTACAGATATATATTTGCACATTCTCGCACTGAATCCATACGCGGTTGTAGTTCAGTTTTCATCCCTGTTGATCAATCATTTCTGGAATCATGCGGTTGTGATGACCAAATGCTTTGATAAAGGACCACAGAATATCAAAGACAGTCTCAACCTCTTATCATTTAACCACCCTCTAAATTCCAAATCACAGATCATAAGATCGAGAACGAGTGTTTAATTCCTTATGGGTTTGATGGATCTTGTGTGATAGTCATCGTGCATCCCCGGGTGAGAGATCAGACTTATGTTCATGTAAATTCATGTGCTTTAACATGTCAGTGATAAACTGAGCTCAATGTTTTCTGCATAAGTGCATCTCTGCAGTAGTCATTTACATCTCTAATGGACTGTAGTAGAATGATGTTTAAATGGACCACCGCACTAATTACTGACTGTGCTTACACACACACTGCGGTCCATTAACAGAAGAGGACAAGACCATCATGTCCAGAACTCTGTGTGTGAAACTGCCTTAGTGGCCCAAATACTTTTTTTGGGTCACTGTATGCGGATGTGTTTGTTTTTATTGCATTTGAGGGGTTGCTAGGAAAACTTATCTGTGTTTGAACACCTTCACTCTTCCCTGTTTTCATTCCTTTGTTTTTAAGCCCAAATGTTCTCATCTGTTTGGCCAGTTTTCTTTCTTTCTGCAGTGCTTTGTGAGAGATAATGCACTGTGTAACAGTATTCAAGATGAGGCAGGCTAACAGTCTCTTTGGGAAAGCTTTTGTACACCAGGGACAAAAGGGAGAGATAGATGAACAAATCTAATGTCTCATCAAACCTCGACGCACAACTCAAGCTCTATCAACAGCCTTAGTTGATTACTACAGAGAATAATTTCGACTAATTAAAAAAGACAACAAAATCATATATACAGAAATAAATGTAAACGTAAGTAAATAAAACCAGTTGCAGGGTGCACATACTTGAATTATTCAACATAAGCCTGTGTATTATTAGCTGTAAAGTTTAAAGTATTATTTAGACACCAGTGTAACATTGTCATGACAACAGAGTTTGTGAAGTTAAAATTAGATACAACACAATTAAGATCAACATATGATTCATACGAATATCAAGATACCAAGATAAACTGCCAGTCAATTGTTGTGGGTCAGTAAGATTAATAGTATTAATACAAAATAATGCTTTTATTCAGCAAATATACAGTACATTAAATGTATCATTAAATTTGATTTTACTTTTGACAAAACTTTACTGTAGCAAATAAATACAGTTTTTGAACTTTCTATTAATCTGTCACCATATATCATGGTAATTCTGACTAACATGTATTGTGGTTTCCGCAAAATATTAAGCCGCACAATTATTTTCAACATTGATAATAATAAGAAATATTTCTTCAGCAACAAATCAGCATATTATAATTATTTCTGAAGGATCGTGTGAAACTGAAGACTGAAGTAATTGCTGCTGAAAATTCAGCCTTGCGTCACAGGAATAAATTCGTTTTTAAAATAAAATAAAATATAAAACAGTTCTTTAAAATTGTAGTAATATTTATAGTTTTTGCTGTATTTTTGATCAAATAAATGCTTTTATTTGAATTATTTCAAAAGCATGAATAAATCTTTCTGACTGCAAACTTTCAGTGGTCGTGTATAATATTTAATATTGATTATTTATTTTCATTTTTAAAACACCTGTCTTCCACATGTAAGTGTTTTACTGTAACAGAAGTTTTAGCTTGCTTTTAAAAAAAAAAACAAGGGGCATGTCAAATTAAACTTTCGAATAAAAAAACCCAAAACAATAAATTTACATTTAAATTTTAAATTGTATCAAACCCTGAACATTCCTTTAAGGTCCTTTTGCGGACACATCATTTGATAGCTTTTCAATGTCCTTTTGGGGAGGAAAAATATAAGATCATTTAAGTATACTGTATACACATATATACATACATTTACATTACTCTGTCTGTTGCCCCCTCAGGTAGGGAGGTATTAATAGAGAAAGTGCTGCTGTCCTCCATGCTGAACCCAGGTGAGCAGTGGCAGTCCTTCCGGCATCACGGCCGCTCATTCAATCTGGAATACGGCCTGCGATTCCGCTGCAACACCAATTACTACGGCCCACTCTGCAACAAACTCTGCCGAGCACGAGATGACTTTTTTGGCCATTTCGACTGTGATCCTTCTGGTACTAAGGTGTGCAAGGAGGGCTGGACTGGAGCAGAGTGCAGACAGGGTGAGTGGCTCCAGCACATTGTCTTTATGTACTGTGGTCTTCAGGCTGTTCACGCACAGATATAACAACTGATTATTGTTTAAAGTGTTAGTTCGCCCAAAAATTCAAATTGCCCCATGATTTGCTCACCCTCAAGGTGTCCTAGGTGTATATAACTTTATTCTTTCCGACGAATCCAATCAGAGTTATATAAAAAAAATGTCCTGGCTCTTCTACGCTTTATAATGGCAGTGAATGGGTGATATTCAATAGTCCAGTAGGATTAGAATAAAGTGTCCATCCATCATGAAAAAAGTGCTCCACATGGTTTCGGGGGGTGAATAAAGGCCTCCAGTTGTGAATCGATGCATTATTCCATTCAATTTTCCATTATATTATATCACATTATATAAACTATAATGCAGATGTACAGTAGGTGTTCTTATGTCTCACCATTTTCAAAACAAAAATGTGTTCTGTGTGAACCGACACTTACTCTATCCTTAAATGACAATTAGACTACAGGATTATTTATTCACATGCTTTTACAACATTCCATTGAGGCCAAATCCGTTTTCCAACAGAGAATGACTTAAGGGAGAAATGTCTCCCCTGAGATGATCAAGGAAGAGCCAATATTACTACCATATCCTAAGTCAAAACATTCAGCTAGCACTATGTTAACAATAGTTGAGTGAGAGGAGTGTCACATCGTGACTTGGCAATGGATTATGTGTCCATTTTTTTTGTCTAATTCAGTTACGTGAGTTATAAAATAGTTGTAAGATGTCTTTAGTGAATCATTTTGATAATCATATCACTAATCTGAATCAATCATCTGTATGCATGTATGGTTATTTTTGTAGCGGTGTGTAAGCAGGGATGTCATTTGGAACACGGCTCCTGCAATCTGCCCGGAGAGTGCAAGTGAGTCTGTCCAGGTTTAAGAAATACAGTATCACACCCTCTCTACAAGCTCCACCAAGCACTGATGCATGCCATATTCAGCACATACTTGCTTTTGTTTGTCTTTTTCTCACTTCCTGTCTGCTGTAACCTCTCTGTCTCACTGTAGATGTCATTATGGCTGGAAGGGTGATCTGTGCGATGAGTGCGAGACGTTTCCTGGGTGTGATCACGGCACTTGCACTGAACCCTGGAAGTGTGTGTGTGACACAAATTGGGGCGGCCTGCTCTGTGACAAAGGTGAGATGACAAGGAAGTGTGTGTGTGTGTGTGCAAAAATAACTAGGGCCCTCAATTAGTTTTTATTATTTCCTTGTGATTAATCTCATTTAATTCTCTATTTTACACGTAACACAATCAGTTGCTTTTTAAGGAAAAAATATGTGGATGACACTTAGTTGTCCTTAGCTGTATATCTGTAATATATGCGCATATTTAAAGACAGCAGACAGAGGCAGATTTCTGCACTTTTCTCACAACCTGTTCACACTGGAAGAGATGATGCTTTACACAGCGTTCACTTTACACAGACCAACAGCTGTTAGCTTGATGACCGCAGTGAAATTTATTTTTTAAAGAAACAAGGAAAAAAAATTCATACATTTGTAATCATTATTAAAATGTTTGTACAACTTTGTCTGATTACCAATGAAAGTGTATTTAAAGTAGGAGATCAAAGACCCACAATATCAAAAGCTGGTTCAATTTGATAGTCAGCAATAATTTAAATATACAGTACACTACCTTTCAAAAGTTTTGGGCTGTAAGATTTTAAATGTTTTTCAAGAAATCTCTTATGCTCACCAATGCTGCATTTATCTGATCAAAAATACAGTAAAACAGTAATATTGTGAAATATTAGGCTACTATTCAAAATAACTGTTTTCTATTTTAACACAGAAATCAGAATTTTCAGCAGCCATTACTCCAGTCTAATATACTGATAAGCAAGAAGCATTTCTTATTATGATCAATGTTGAATCACAGTTGAGTTGCTTAATATTTTTGTGGAAACCATACATTTTGGGATTCTTTGATGAATAGAAAGTTTACAAGAACAGTATTTGAAATATAATTATTTTTTAACATTTAACATTCTAATAAAACTATTAGGGAAATATTATCTATGTTATGTATAAGTTAATTTGAGACAGGTGGCTGGATTAAAAAAAAGTGGCCGGAGTAGCTCTGCAGCTCATCAGAAATACTACCTGACAGATGTCAATAAAATAGGAAAACACTTTATTTTATAAGAAATGTTGTCTGCCTGTCAATCATTTTGTGCAGGATTTCTGACAACATCTGTCATGCTTTTGCAGGGCAGGATTTTGGAGAGAGGTTGAAAATGAAATGGTTATGTCATATTAAATAAATATGTCAATAGCGTTAATAAAATGAAAAACGGTCAACATATTTTATCACACATGCCTAAAAAATTCAGAGTCATTAGGTTAATTGATTCCAAGACATGCTAACTGCTTACTGAGTAGTTAATGTTTGTGTAAATAGATCCAGATTAGCTGATATGGAGCCACGCGTGGGGTTTGATCAGGGCTTTGTAGAGGTGTAAGCCGATAGTCTTGGGTAAACAGAACGTGAGCCGTGAGGTGGAGGCTAAAACAGGCTCATGCCATTCAGCGGTTGTGTGAATGCTACTGTCACACCCTCACACACACACACACACACACACACACACACACACACACACACACACACACACACACACAAATAATTAAATCTATGCAGACAGATGAATCGAGGTCATAAAACTATAGATACTAGCTTGATCTCAATGGCTTTCACAAACACACACACACACACATTTCCTCTAAACTCAGATCTCAGGAGCCAGTCCACAGGCTGCATAATTTCCCATCATAGCACTGGTTTTAATTTGTGTGTCTATTTGTATGTTGTGGGTTAATTTTTCCAGTTAAGCATGCTTGTGTGTTGTGGGTAAATCTTCAGGAAACAATCCATTTGAGTTTAACTCATCCCTTCAAGCATGACCTTGTAGGAATTCTTGGTTAGATTTTGTATGATTTATGAAGTAAACTACATTTAAACAAAGTCTGAGACGTCAAACTCAATTTGTGTCTAGAACAAACTGGCATTTTGTATAACCCCATGAATCTGAGCTTGAAATTACTGTTTAGAAAATCCTTTTCCTATAAGCAACAGTTCTCAGTGGTACATGTACATTTTAGGGACATGTGGATGGAAAGAGGGATGAAAGGGCAGGTCCTGTTCTTATTACAGATGTTGGTATATTGTATTGCTGGAAGTGGATTGAACCCCATCTGTTTTCACATAGCTTTCAGTACCCATGTTTTGACATTTAATAAATATTTTTTTCTTGGAAATCATATAATAATGATGTGTATGTGTTTGTGTGTATAGGTGTTTTTATATAATTTGAGTACGGAAACAGTTCTTTGAATTATGTGGCTTTAATTTGGCTTTAAAAAAGTTGTTGGAGGGATGTTTGTTTTTCTTTTTTACTGCAAGGACCAAATTAAATGATGATACATTTGCATTGGTTTTGTCCTTACCACAATTTAGTTTTTTATTTCTTAAGTCAACATAAATCCAACCCAGTGTATTACCATAATGTGACATTTGGTGAAACAGAATATTTAACAAGAAAAAATGTGTGACGAGACTTGATTTTATCTGTCAGGAATTGATTGGGTCATGGAAAATGGACGTTTAATACTCAATTTTGCAGTCACCACTGTACTGGTTGAGAGTAAAGTGGCTCTCCTGGTAAAGCACAAAAACAGTGTTCAATTGTCAAATGTTTGCTCTTCATATCACAAAACAACACTACACTACTAGGATTCTCATGAAATTTGGTGAAGCATTACCAGTTACATCATTTCAGCATGGCAAAATACTATTACTAGTACTATTGAAAAGTGTACAGTACAGTGTTCAACTCATGTGAGTGTAAACCATTCAGATGAGTCTTTACAACAGCACTTTTTTCTTAATGCATACAATGTTTTATATTAGCACTAATACAATTGAATGCACTTTTCAGAAAGGTTCATTTTGATTGTGTTGACTTGAGTTTGCCTTTTTTAAAACACACCCATTTCAATATAATAAATTGTCAGATTTTCCTAAGTGCAAAAACATCTCTTTCTGTTTTTCATACAGATCTGAATTATTGTGGTAACCATCAGCCATGCAAGAACGGTGGTACATGTTCCAACACTGAACCCAACGAGTATCTGTGTGTGTGCCAGGAGGGTTTCCGCGGCCGCAGTTGTGACATCGGTGAGATGACTCCATAAAACACAACCATAAAGTCTGTCAACCCTGACAGCCTATTACAAGCACACCTCAAAGATGTGCTGTGCGAGAATAAAATCTGCAGAATGTTGTAGTCAAAGCTCACTCCTAGATGAAGCGCGGCATGTTATCAGCTCTTACTTTTCGCCGTGCCACCCTGCATGAGTCTGACCAATTATCTCCTCGCTAACGATAATTTTAGTCTGTGTTAACATGTGATCTCTGATGTAGCTCTGTGAGGTGTTGATAAGAGATAAATTTACAGCAAGACTGCCTTAGAGTTTGAAGCATCAAACCAAGAATCACTGTTAGATGACAAATAAAGATAACAACAGCTTAAAATAGGCACTCTTGTGTTCAGCGTCCAAGTGAGTTATTTTTGCTCCAAACTAATTAGAGCTATACAGCAAGCATTTTTGATACAGGTGGTGGTAGTACAGGATATAAGACACAGATGTGATGCAGATTGTAAGCGTGAATCATTTCCTCTGATTCCCTTAACAGTGGAGCACGCCTGTCTCTCCTCTCCATGTGAGAATGGTGGAACATGTGTTGAAGACCCAACAGGCTTTAGCTGTGTGTGTGCACCGGGCTGGACGGGAACCTCCTGTGCCTCCGGTAGTTAAGCATATAAACGCACACACACCTGCACAGACTGCAATCAGCACCAATCAATGGCAGCTGCTATTTCCTGTACGGATGCAGCCAATTTTAGTCAGATCTACACCAAAATAATGCTCCTTAACTGGAGCACAAACAATCAGCAATCACATACGCACATCTAGGATGCACAGGTGATAATGTGTGTCAGAGATCAGATTGTAGGAGCTTCTTAGGTTTGAGGACATTTGTTTGACTGTTTTAAAGCCAAAGCCAGTGCAGTGATCATGTCAATTGCATGACCATCATGCTTCTATTATTACACTAAGACAAGTCAATCAGGACAGGCACTAATGCCTCCTATATTTTTTAGACTCGCTAATCTAGTGGTACAGGGTTTGTTTAGCATGCAAAGAGACCTGGGTTTAAATTTCAATCTAATACATGCATTAAAGAGAGTAAAACTGTTTTATGGAAAAGGTTTTATGAAAAAAAAATGTTGTTACACAGGGAAATATCATGCAAGTTTGGCTTGACATGAGGACAGATAGATGATGACAGAACGTTAAAACAAAATTGTATGTGACTTGAATGAACTGACTTTGAAATGATTTAGAAGTAAACTTGTTTCTTCTGTCTCAACTTTTTAAACTTTTTTTTTTAAATAACAACCAAGCAACTCAATTATCCAAGACATATGAGGAGCAAGAAAGTTGGGAGGATGGATGGATGGATGGATGGATGGATGGATGGATGGATGATGGATGGATGGATAGATGGTTGGATGAGTGGACGAATAGATGGATAGATTGATGGCTAGACAGAGATAGATAGACAGACATATAGATAGATGATATACAAGAGGACAGAGAGACAGGAGGATGGTGGATACAGTAGATGGACAGACAGATGGATGGACAGAGAGATCTGTAGATTTAAATGGAGTGAAACCACATGATGACAGAGAGAACATGTTCTTTTCGTCTGCAGCAGTGTTGCAGTGTGACTCCAGTCCGTGTGGGCATGGGGCCACGTGTCAAGAGACGCCGCAGGGCTTCCAGTGTGTGTGTCCTCCATTCTGGACCGGCAGAACCTGCCAGCTCGGTAAGCATTAAAAGCAACACTTTCCTGTCCTGAGCCGTTCATACATGTCCACACATGCCTAACTCGGCCTTGCTCTTGTATGCATCCACAGCCTCACCTGACGAAACCTGCCTCTACCTGCCTAAACTTGTCATAGTCTGTTTTTACCTGTCTGTAATGTGAACACCTATTCTTTCTTGTTTATCCTCGGGGTTCCTCACCTCACTCTCAGGGTACATGGAATTAAATCTAAGAGACCATGTAAAAATATTACAGAAACCATGAGACCGCCACCATGTTTGCCATTTGAAACCACCAAATCATAACAATCGTATCCAGAGATGGGAAACTCAGCTTTCCGGGGAAAGTAAACACATCTTGTGTTTATAAATTCCATATCAGCACAAGCCACATTGAAATGATTCAGCGGCATCAGTGCTCCACTGACCATTATACATTAAACCACATCAGTCAATTTCATGCTACAGTGTGCAGTGGATTTAATTGCTGAATATAGAGGACCTGTGGTAGGATCTGCCGCTGATGTTGTTGACTGCTGGGAGAGTCTCTCTCACACTCCATTGCCTCGGGGCCCAAATCAGCTGTGGCTCTCTGGAGTGTATCAGTCTCTCTGAACTGTTGACGTTGTGTGAAATGCAGTCATGTGTCACAGTGACACCTCAGAAAACAGCCGTTAGCGTCAGCACAAAGAGATCTGTCTTTGAGGGTGAGATGTGTGTTTTAACAGAGATGGCAACTGTGGGTAGAAGCAATATTTTCTGTATTTTATTAGGAACACTCAAAAGTTTATGGTCAGTAATATATATTAAAGAAATGTATAATTGTGTTATGTAAGAATGCATTCAATTGATCAGAAGTGACAGTCAATACATTTATAATGTTACAAAAGATTTCCATTTAACATAAATGCTGTTCTTCTGAACTTTCTATTCATCAAAGAATACCGAGAAATACATCAGTTTCCACAACTGTTTTCAACATTAATAATAATAAATGTTTCTTGAGCAGCAAGTCCGCATATAAGAATGATTTCTAAAGGATCATGTGACACTGAAGACTGAAGTAATAACTGCTTAAAATTCAGCTTTGCCATCACAGGAATAAATTGCATTTTAAAATATATTAAAACTGAAAACAGTTATTTAAAAAATATATATTATTTTAAAATATTACAGTTTAACTGTATTTTTGATCAAATAAATGCTTTTAAAAACTATTTTAAAAACATTTGAAATCTTAACAAACCCAAACGTTTCAACTGTAGTGTATAATATTATTATTATTACTAAAATTTGATTGGATGAGCCATGTTGATGGCTGTGACTGCATATTAATTGAAATTTGTGTTAATTTGGCAAGCAAATGATTTTTTATTTTATTTTAACCACACGTTTGGCTAATTAACTATTATTTGTTTTATTAATTATAATTATCATGCGATTATTTATTAAACTCTACTTCATTTTGTACCATACATCATCTTTTAACCATGGTAAAGTCACTCTCAGCTACCTATTATTTGTATTTATTTCTTTTTAAATAGTATATGAAACATGAGGAAATAAAATTGTTATTTTGCATCCAATCTTACATAAAATGTCTAAAATAGCTATTGTCAGTTCAGAAAAGATATAAAAAAATTGTGGTTGATATTACTTTCACTTCATTAGTAATACTGTAAATTGGAGGTCATGTTGAATGCATGGCAGTGTGGGATACATGTACCCTGCTCATTATGTTCTGTTGTATACGGCACGTTTTGCCAAATAGAAGGTCATCTGGGTATTGCATTTCAGGAAATTTGCATACTATGCCAATTATACTTATTATGTACCGCAGATATATAAGTATGTTGGTGTTGCTAAATATAGCCTCACTTCATCACTGGTTCTTTCCTCTTCCTTAGACACTAATGAATGTGAGACTGGCGTGTGTGTCAATGCCCGTTCCTGCCGTAACCTGATTGGAGGATATTTGTGTGACTGCCTTCCTGGTTGGTCAGGACCAAACTGTGACATACGTGAGTATTAGATGTGTTTTTTTACAGAGAAAAAACCCCAGCATGATTTAGCTTTAAATCAAACATGACAGTTCCAGTGCTGGTGGGAAATGACTTCAGGGTGAACTCGTTGTAAGTTTGTTCCTACCGCAGTCTGCTCACACAGTCATCGTAGATTCATACTTTATTGATTAATGTAGTTAGCTAGTCTCTTTCTTCAGTGAAACTTGTGGGTTTCCACTTGGTTGGCTATTGATTTTTTTTAAATATCATCTATTCAACAGGGAACAGTAGCTGCCAGGGCTTGTGTCTGAATGGAGGACACTGTAAGGTAAGAAGTGATTTACCTCGATAAGCTTCCATGCACCTCCAGGATGTGAAGTTTCTTTGACATTTAAGCAGTTCTCCTTCAGTACAGCTAACCTGTGTGTGCCATGTGCAGGACTCTCAGTGTGTGTGTTTGCCGGGTTTCACTGGTAAACTGTGCCAGACAGCAGCAAACGCCTGTGGCAGCAGCCCCTGTGTAAATGGAGGGCAGTGTGTGGAGCCTCAGGGTGGCAGAGGCCTGTTCTGCAGCTGCCCGCTGGGATACACTGGCACCTACTGTGAGGTGAGATCTTGCTGCTTTTTCTTCACCGCAGTTCTTTGAGCTGAAAATGCTTTACATTGGCATGAACTGGAAACTGCGAATGACAGTAATTTGGCGAATTCCAGAGTGAAATGAAATATGGAATGAGAAGCTTGATTTTAGCGCACATCCTCGCAGCTCTAGCTTGCAGACTGGAGGTTGGGTGGGAGTGGTTAAGAATTGGTTAACTCCACAGTGTTGTGATACGTCATATTCGCGAAGCAGTAGTGATGAGAAAACGCACTTGAGAAACCGTTTAGAGAGGAGGAATCAATCTAAATATTAAATATTGGTCACAAATTATTGGTCACTTTCTAAATAATAAAAGTATAGTGCGTCTACTAATAATTATATATAAATAAATCTCTTTTTACTGATGCAAATATGTTAGAATCGATGCCAACTTGTATCCGATGCACACTTATTTAAATCGATGCATCGCATTGTTAACTTTTAGGCCGATGCACCAATGCTAATCTGTGAATTTGACTATCCCTAATAGGGATATTTTACATAAAAATAGACATTGTTTACTCATCCTGTAGTGTTAAAGCTTGAGATCCATTGTAATTGGATCCAAAACCAAATTTTGCCATAAGTTAATTATATTGAGTTTCTACAAAATAAATCTATTTTAGAAACTTAATTTCCTGTGAAGTTGCTTTGCAACGATTGTATCGTAAAAAGCGCTATACAAATAATCTTGAATTGAATTGAATTGCTTGGAAAAGAGCAACTCAATTTTGTATGTGCATTTTTTTTTGTGCTACACAAAAAAAAATCATAAAGGTTTACAACAAGCTACTCACTTAAACCACAGATTTGCACTCTTATATGGATTTTTTGGTACTGTTGACTGTGATGTACTACACAACTAAAAATTGTCTGAATAGATTTTAAAACACTACTTAGTGACATTGAAAATGGTTACAGAGAAAAACTGGGCATCATACACTAAACTCACTACAAGACTTTCAAGTTCTAAATACAACAAAGCATGCAGACATGTGCCTTATTTCTATGAGATGTGACAACTGAAAACAAAATTGGCTCAAAATATCAAACATTAAATATATTCTGACTGGATGGGATCTAAAAAAAAAATCTTGTGCCCATCATACACAACACAATTTTTTGAGAAGTCTGTCAACACTGACTATCTAAAATCTGCAGATTGCCTCTGACTTTACGAAACTGGCATCAGCCAATCTAGACTGCAAATCAGGGTGAGAGTCTAGGCAAAAGTCATGAGGTATATTCTTTACTTTACTTTTAGTCATTTAGCAGACGCTTTTATCCAAAACGACTTACAAATAAGAAAAACATTATTGTTTTACATTGTTTAAATGTACAGCACTGAATATTTGCATACTCAATTGTGATTTTTCTTTTCTTGCATATATTTGCATACTGTATATTAATGGGCATTATAATTATTGCATCTATTTAGTCATCTATAGCTACACCTAAAACTTTCCATTATCATTTTGCTGCCTTGCAAATGCTAACATAGCATGGAAATGCAAATCGAATTAGTAAGTTTGTGACTTGTGTATAGTTTCTGAATTAATCAGTATTAAGACTGTGTTCATTCTTTAATACCCAGTGAAATTAAATACAGTTCTTATATTTTAGGCAGAACTTGATCTTTGTAATCCCAACCCCTGCCCCAAGGGCGTGCCATGCCAAAGTACAGAAGGAGGTTACCCCACCTGAGGGTTACTTTGATGAGTGGAGCCTGAAGCAGGCCATGAGCTTTGCCTGAAAAGCATAAAAACTTTAGAGCATAACATTTCTTTAGCATGATCTTTCTCTTCCTCTCTTTCTATTCAGGTGCCGTGTCAGACCCCGGTGGATTTGGGTTCAGTGTGTATATGGTGTTGGTGGGGGTATTTGCCCTGCTTGTGGCAGGCAGCTGCTCTGTGTGCGCACTACTGCTGTCCCGCCTGCACCACCGCCACCAGTCCAAAGCGCAGCTACGTACTTCAGCGCCTGAGGACAATGCCATTAACAACCAGCGGCAGTTCTGCACTCTCATCCGTAACCTCGACCACAGCGTGGCCCTGCTGCCTCCTGCCCAGTCAGTGCCCACTGTACCCATGCCAGTGCTCTGCAGTGAAGAGATTGAACTTACACTTCCTCCCTCACCTGCACCCTCTCCAGCTCTAAAACCAGCCCAAGGGCCCAAGCTGGACATTTGCAACCGTGAACGGGAAAAACTAAACCGTTTCCACTATGCAGAGAACCAAGAACTGGAGGTGTGACCGCACTTTGACGCTGGGTAGGAACCGGATTTCTTGGTTCGGAGGGTCTGTTGTGGTTGATGTATCTTAATCAACCTTTGCTGGTGAACCTTGACCTCTAAGCTCTGCGTTATAGAGATCTGAGAGGGTTGAAACTGGGAAGAGAATTTTGGCACAGTCACAGGCTGAAAAAAACTGTACTGACAGACAGGGTCCAACATTTTTACACACTTGCAATGGTGGGTAAACTGAGAATATTTAACTGCCATAAATATTACTTAACGGTCATGAAATTGTATTTATTTTCATAAAAAATTACATTATTTTCTAGAATTTGTTTTCCTATTTGACTGATTTAACTTTTTTCATGAGATTAAACTGCACTGATATAAAAATGTAATATAACAAAATATGTGACCATGGATCACAAAAGCAGTCATAAGTCGCTGGAGTATATTTGTAGCAATAGTCAACAATACATTGTATGGGACAAAATTATCGATTTTTCTTTTATGCCAAAAATCATTATGATATTAAGTAAAGATCATGTTCCATGAAGATATTTAGTACATTTCTTACTGTAAATATATAAAAACTTAATTTTTGATTAGTAATATGCATTGCTAAGAACTTAATTTGGACAACTTTAAAGGTGATTTTCTCAATATTTATTTTTTTTTTACTCTCAGATTCCAGATTTTCTAATAGTTGTATCTCGGCCATATATGTTCCTATCTGAACAAGCCATACATCAATGGAAACTTTATATGTATATTTCTCAATTTCAGAAAATTGACCTTTATGACTGGTTTTGTGGTCCTGGGTCACATAATGGAACAACAAAATTCTGGTCATTCTCATACATCGCGTGTTCGAGGACACGCAAGTCGCAATTTATTTAGTTGACAGTTTGATTTTAATAGCTCACATAATTTATATCAGTAATAATGAGATTATCAAATGTAAAATTCAATTTAAAACATTTACTTTATTTACCCCCAAGCCATTTTACGCACATTTTGCTCTTGGCGAGTGTTAATTTTGGACCCTGTCTCGTCTTTTGAAAAATGTGTTTTTAAGGCCAGCAATTCAACTTCTTTGAATCCTGGATATTTGAGTGTATTTTATTGTGTTTACACTTGTGCCCTATATATTTGTACACATTTGTTTGATTGTAAGTGTGTGTGAGTTTGTGAGCGTGTAAGTCTGTGTATAACTGTGTTTGTGGACGGTTTGCCAAACATTTCCACAAAGCCATGCACATTATTGTAACTCCCTGACTTTTATTTACATATGTAAAAACAGTATATTAGTGTCTGTGATTGACATTTGAAGGAATTATGGAGAAAGACAGCAGCGCCGTCTGAAAAAGTGCCAGGTGACATCTTTAAAAATCTCGTTAATTATTGCCTGTCATGTTGGAGATGTATGATTTTTTTTTTATAATACTTGGATGTATATAGCGCCATTGTACATATTTTGTACATAATTTTTGCCATTTTTGTACGCTGACTCCTTGCAAAATATCGCCATTTTTATTTCTTGGTTTCACTAATTCCACTCAAGATGGAAATTTGCCGCAAGATCATTGTAATTAAAGTGCATTTATCAAACAAAGCATGTGTTTCTGTGCATGTATGCATTAACGGAATTGTGCAGCTTTTGTTATATCAGGGTGTTTGTGTTTGGTAATCTTGTTCTGTATTACTGACGCTTCCTTGTTGTTCAATTGCCATTTGGTAAGCTGTATGAAGTCAATAAAAGGAAATTTGGTCACAGGGCGTCAACAGCAGTTTACAGTATGCGTCAGTGAGTCACTGTTCACTTTCATGTTCACTGTCCCCAATATTATAATGTGAATTATTTTGTGGACAGATTTTTCTTTCTTTATTTGACTGCTGCTTGGCATTTGTATGTCTGATTTAACAAAATGATTGTTGTTTGGATTGTTAAATTCGTCTAACTTTATGGATTCATCACGCAAATGTGCTCCTTAAAGAAAAGTAGTGATACATTTGTTAAATTACAAGTACTTTTGACTCAATTTAAAGTTCAAGTATTTAAGCAAAAAAATAATAATAATTTTACAGTCTACCTGTAAATCTAACTAAATAAATTATCTGTATTTACACTAAAAAAGTTATTGCCTGTTGAAATAAAATAAAACAATGTTAAGATCAAAGAACATTTTTAAATCACAGAAAGATTTAAATCATGATGACTTGTATATTTGTTATTTTTAAATCTACATGAAATTGTAGTAAAAATTATTTACCTTCCTTTGCAAATGTAAATGAGTAAAAGCACACGTATTTGGTTTTAACAGAACTCCAAAACTTGTCTTTTAACATAAAAACAAAAAAAACGTTAAATCAGTGGTTTAATCTTCTTTTAATTATTGTACTCATGGTTATTTGTCATGAAACCACGTTAACAGTAAAATGGTCTAACACTTTGTGAAATGGTTAAAAAAATAATCACTATACTGTATTTTGGCGAATTGGTACAAAATAGCGATTCACTTACCTCACTACTCGCCTAGGTGAGAAGGATACAGACATAAAGTGTGTACCAATGTGCATTATATTAGCATATAGGCAAAGTGAGTCAGAGGTCAGCAGAGAGTGAGAGTCTTGCCAGACTCGTGGGTATGACAAATGCGAACTTTGACCTCTTACAGACGGAATGGGCGGATATAACTATTGCCTTCCTGTTCCCACCCGTCCGTGAGGAAATGTAGGAAGTTCAGTCCTCTTAAAACACATAAACGAGCACACTGTCATCCACACACTGACAGTGATGAAGCAGGGACCCCCTCCCTCCACACCTGCTGTGTCTCAGGATACCCAGCCCTCCCCTCATTGACTGTATTGTACTCAAGACCAGCAGGTCAGCATCTGAATTAGTCTTTTTCCTGTCCTGGCTGTCAATTGTCTTTAACAGAGTGAGGTCACAGTGACATGGGGTGTTCGGTTAAGTCCCTTAAAGAGTGCAACCACAGTGACAAAAGCAGAATTGGACAGAGTAGTATCCAGAATTTGAAATGAACAAATGCAGGTGAAAATCAATCATGTCTGGTAACACATATTAACACTCTATAGCCAGTTTAGTGGGTTATGATTCATAAATTATGTCTTTCAACCAAGAGCTTCTAACATCAGCATAACAAAGCATAAATGTGACCCTGGACAACAAAACCAGTCATACGTCGCATGGGTATATTTGTAGCAATAGACTGGTTAAAAAAAATATATATATTTCTTTTATTCCAAAAATCATTAGGATATTAAGTAAAGATCATGTTCCATGAAGATATTTTGTAAATGTCCTACCATAAATATATCAAAACTTATTTTTGATAATATATGCATTGCTAAGAACGTAATTTGGACAACTTTAAATGCGATTTTCTCAATATTTTGTACCCTCAGATTCCAGATTTTCAAAGAGTTGTATCTCAGCCAAATATTGTCCTATATCCTAACAAACCATATACATCAATGGAAAGCTTATTTATTCAATTTCAGATGATGTATAAATCTCAATTACATTTTTTAATGTTTTTGTAACAATGGATCACACTGCATCAGCATAACCCTAATACAACTCCGAAAGCTGTTCAAAATCCCCAATTGCCTTTAAAGAAGAGTCCAATGTTCGATATCTGCGGTGTGAGACTGGATATGCGTCGAGGCCACTTCTCAAAAAGGTGGGGTTTTTTTAAATGAAGGAGAAGCTTCAATACGCTGAGTTCAGTAAGTTGTTTTTCAATATGTTTGCCATTATACATTCACTTTTGGAATAAGCCTTATTTAAAAATTGCAATAAAATAAATGTTGCTTTATAAGAGGTCACAGAGAATTTTCTTTTTATATGCATTTTATTTTCATCGTATCCACAAACAATGATTTATTGTAAATCTGAAAGCCATTCAATGATTCAGAATCAGACTTAATAATACAAATATTTATTTAAATCTAAGCCGTGATTTTGAAGTTCTGAAAGACCAGCAAAGTTCATTTCAGACCCTGAAAGCATCACGTTAGGTCCACAACAGAAAAGCAATGAGGAAGATTTTAGGATCATAGAAACATATAGGCCTATAAACAAGCATGAAAAGTTTTTTCTAACCTCTAACGGTTTATATATATATACACATATACACATAAAGTCACTATTGGGTTCACAGGACGTGTTCTTGCATTCAATCCAAATAGATGGAGCACAACATTATCAAAAGGGGATTTGGACACTTTGGACATTTGTTTATGTATTTTTTAATGCAACAGTTACAGTGCTTAATGGAGCTTTGAAACCTTTCCAATTTTTTTGTTTTGAATAATTGTCATATATCAAACTGGTCCTACCAAACTGGCCAAATCACATGATTTCAGCAAACAACAAGGCTTTATTATATCATATAAAACACTCCATTGATAGCGTAAAAAAAACCCAGTAGTTTTTTTTTTCCAGTGGCATTTGGATTACTGAAGAAATTAAGTTTAATAACCAATACAATTTCATGATTATTACATGTTTTGTTCATGATAATCTTTACAAATGAGTTTTTTTTAATCAGTTATGAAGCCTAAATACAATACAAACACAATCAAATACAAGTCATACCTGCAGCAGTATTGTTTTTGGAAACCTTTTTAATTTGATGGTTCTTAACTAGAGAATGTTGATCTGGAATGAATCTGTGTCTAATTATTATACGATTTTAACTGATTTATAATATAGGCTCAGTTTGTATTAATTTTTATAAACAAGCATGTAGAATGACAAAGGATAGTGATAATTGTTTCTAATTGGCTTAAAAAGTTCCTGCATAACACAAGCACTACACATTTAATGGTATTTATTAAGATTACATTTAGTAGATTACACTTTCATAAAAACATTTATAATAGGTTTGTAAAAGCCAAAAGGTGTCTTATGCACGATTGGGCACACTGCATTTACACCATTTTGTCCAGCCAGCATGCAGTGTTTTGAGTGCTTTGCAATAGTAAATCTTTTAACAAACCAATTTGCTCAATTGATTCAGATTTTCAAAGCGCTTTGTTTCTTCCTTTGCTAATGACACTGCAGCATATGCAACTAATTGTCCCACAATGTGACACTTTCGGAGTAAAATAGTATACTCAATTAAAAATAAGGTAGAGTGCAGCTTTATCTCATGCATTGGTGGCTGCCTGGATCATGAAACGTTATTTGAGACATAAGAGAGCTGGGTGATGTGAGCCAAAAATAAATTGTCCTCAGAGGCAGAGCATGTTTTTTGTTTTTGGGATAATGTGTACTGATGAATAATTGACAATAAGACCAGGAAAAAGCATTGGAGTGAGTAAAATGTAGCATTCAAAAATGTGAAAACAACAGCAAGTTTTGAAGCAACAGCCAAAAGCGTACATTTGATGCATATGCACATAAACTAACAATTAAAACATGCAGACATAACACTCTATATGAACACTTTGTGAAAATGGATTTATAAGGCACATTTATCTTTAATAAGCATTTAATTTGTGAGCATTTGTGCTGTAGTTACTATCAGTGAGGCATTCGATGCGAAGGCATCTGTATTTCACGGCTCCACAGTGACATTTAGTGGTTGCCTGAGGTATTTTATCCTCTAAAGAGTATAATACATTTCCTTCTCACTCCCACAAGATATAAGCATCTGTCAGGGTGTGAAACTTTAATAGTTTAATATATTCTGAAATATTACTCACATTTTCCAAAGAATGACACTGCATTACAAATACCAAGATAGATGCAATTTCAAGATTTCTTTATTAAATGTGTTATTCGAGGAGAACTGTTCTCAAGGTACAAAGCCTTCTCATCACATACACGGAATGACCTACATAATGAAAGATGAAAGTCGTAAGGGTTTTGCTTCTTGTATTTGGTAGCTTCAGAAGGAGCTTTGAGCCATACAGATCTAGCAAAACAAGTTGAAATCTTAAACTATAATACTAAAAGCTTAAGGGTTGATTTAGTCCACCATTTTATGTCTGTTTTATCTGAATAATTCCACAGTAAAGACTATGACCACGCTTTAATAACACATTAACAGTGCAAAGTATAACAAGGATTTAGCTTTTTATCATGTAAAAAAATAGTCTCTAATGACTCCATACTGCGGCATGCAGGAATGCATCCAGTTTAACCAGCAGAATGTATTTCATAATGCAAATCTGAGATCTTTAGTTGCACTTCTATAAACAGGACCCATCTGTATAGAAGAAACACAAACGGTGTTTGAATAAGCTCAAGTGTTGGAGAGAGAAGTTACAGTGGTCTGCAGCACTGCTGAGCTCAGAAGGTGAGACGAGATGTTAGGCTGTTGTGGTCGCACTGTAAAAGAAAACAACTTCATTTATTTATTTCCTTCTTAAAATCCAATCAATTTAATTATTATGGTTTCAACTTGCATTTTAATCTGGGGTTTAAAAGACAATTGGGTCATTCCGTGTCAAACCAACCAAATGTCAAAAACTTCCCCAGCTCCAATTTTGGATTTTGCTGATTTCCCTCCCCCCCCTCAAGAAAGATAGACATGTATAGTGACAAAAGCTAAAATATTAAATGTCATTGATGAATATTTATTTTCATTTTGCAGAGGGGGGTCACAATGGAAATTTTCATACTATAGAGTCCAATTACAAGGGGGTAAAAACAACTTCAGAAAGATTGCAGCATCATAATGTTATTTTTACACAGAGATTGGTATGTATATTAGTCAAATCTGTTGACTTTAACAGTCTTTGTTGTATTATGTGCCAATGGTGACCATTAAAAAATGGGGAAACAGCACTTTAATTTTTTTCCGTCTTGCATGTCTGTAAATCAAGTAGTATTAATGATATCGTAATGCCCTTTTAAATATTGGGTCTTAAACTTTCCTTTGGGTATCTTCATTTTTAAGGCCCTATGTGGTTTGGTTCCACAGATAATAGAATTTCAATATGGCTCCAGGAGTTAATTGTTCAAATGTACACATTTTCAGTGGTCAAAAACCAAATGTGGGTGTAAAAATATGAGACTTCTTTTTTTTAAAGAATGTCTGAAGATCAAATAATGTTAAAACTAGAGATGCATCTCATTTCCTTTTATCAAAACAATTGCATTGAACATACATGTCTGCCATAAATAAAGTGCCATAAATATTACTTTTTAAAGTTTGTGTGCCTATAACTCAAAAAAGTATTAAAGATATCGCAATATGGTTTTAGATTTTAATTCTTAATAGACTTTTCTTTGGAAATCTTAATTGTCAAGGCCTTACATTGTTCAGTCCCAGAGATATGGGGATAACATTCTCCATGTTTGAATGCTCACCATTGGCATATAATACAACAAAGATTGTTTAAGTCAACAAGTTTTAACCCCCTATAATGGGGCTCTGAATCTAAAATGAAAACTGCCATTTTGACCCCCTCTACAAAATAATGGATTACTCAATAAATATTCATCCATGACATTTAATATTTTGGCTTTTATCACTACATGTTTATCTTTCTTCAGAAAAAATATTCAGAAAATCAAAACTCTAAGCCAGGGTCCGCTCTGGTTGACACGGAATGACCCAATTAATATTCAGTAATATTTCGGATTTAACAGCATTCTTGGATGAGCACATTTTAGCTGAATTGAGCTTGATAATGACACCACTATCTTCTGTAGAGCTGTTTATAGCTGAATTGAATAGCTTATTTCATAATTAATTAACTTTGCAACAATGACAGGGTTATTGAACCTAACTGAAACAACACTGAACTAATTTAGATCTGAATAATTACACTATTGTCTTCTGTAGAGCTGCTTTACAGCTGAAAATGAATTGGTTTCATAATTGATGAACTTTACAACTGTAATTTTTCAGTTTATTAATGTGAAGCTGCTTTGAAACAATCTGTATTGTATAAAGCACTACATGTATATAAATATGACTTGAGAAACAGTAATAATATAATTATGCAAAAATGTTTGTTTGTGGTAATTGTCTAACCTGTGTTGCTGTGTTCTGTCGTAAGGTTCTGGCTGGTCAGGCTCTCCTCGCAGCTTTGCACTCGTTGAAAGGACTCAAAGTTCACAGATGCATCATCTTCTGAAAGTCCATGCGCCACCTGTCCGTCACCAGGCCGACAAACCTCAAAACGCACCCACTGATAACTGAAGTAGGGAGGCAAAATGATACTTAATTGACATTTTGCACAGTGGCCCCTCGTATGTCATTAATAAATTGTTATGATCTAAACTGTTATGGACATTGTTATGATCTAAAAAAAAACCCTGGGTCGCAACCAAGACTCGAGACTTTGGGAACAAGGAGGCGAGAACCAGCAAACATAACTTTTATAACAAAAGGCTTCTTCTGTCAGCTATTTTTGAATTTGTGAACAGACTGCACACAGGATCTGAGCTTTACGGAGACGGTGATCACGCCTGTTCATCTCACAAATCAATCGGTTTCCCTCAGGAAACTTGGAATATTAATACTTTTTGAATTATTGTGACTGTATGCCTTTTATATCCTATGTTTTATATTGACAAATGGTTAGGTTTGGGGTAGGGGTTGGGTTAATTGTGGCTTCTTATTTTGTTAATTGTGGCTTCTTATTTGGCTTCTTATTTAAAGCAACAGAGTAACCTGCATGTCGAAAACTGACACTAAATGGGGGACCCTATGAATCAAAAAGTGACGCCAAAGAATCCTGACCAAGCGTCAATGTGTGACGAGTTGGGGAGTAAGAATGTGTTGTAGTGGAAGCCGCCTCACCGCAGACTGCTGCATAAACAAACAAAACCAAAATGTAAAGTTTTCTCTCGCTTTTCACTGTTTGCCAGGTCTGCAAATCAAAACCAGCCCAACTGACCTATCGGTAAGCCCCAGCCACTTTAGTTACTCACTCGGACAAACAATGGAGTCATTCAAGGGGGACTTAAATATGCCATTGAGGGATATATAAAAGATTTAAAATAATATTTTTTAAAAATACAGATCACACTACAAACAGGAGAAGCCTCGTGTTGACGTTGTCACGACCGCAACGACAACATCCCGGATCAACATGGTTCATGTACCGCAGTGTAAGATTAAATTAATTTACATTTAACCAGTTTAATATGGAGAAGCATTGACATGTAGACCTTTATGTGTTTTTGCCCTACAGCGGACATGATGTGAGAACAGTTCGCTATTTAGGTTTGAACGTCAGCATGGACTCACCAACTTTAACGTTAGCTAGTTTTAGCCAAAGATACCTTGCTAATGTTCTGCTTGAGCAGATGAAAACTGTAACTCAATGAGAGTAAGACATTACTCTCCAGATTTCCAGAAAATGAAAATTTTCATCTTTATTGGGATTGGGGTTGAATGCTTAGGTATTTTTTGCTCTATTGTGGTTGGGTTTAGGACATTGAATAAAATAAATTCCATCGCCCATCCTCTCAGGACACCTGGAATCAGTGTTACAAGTGCCCCATGCACATTGTTTTTCATTTTTTTGCAAAACCGCAGATGCTTTTAACCTATATATACTAGGGCTGTCAATCGATTCAAATATTTAAATCGCAATTAATCGCATGATTATCATGCGTTAACTCGCGATTAAGCTCACATTTGTATTTGTTCTAAATGTACCTTAAATTAATACTTTTCAAGTTTTTAATGCTCTAATCAACATGGGCATGGAAAAATATGGATGCTTTATACAAATGTATGTTTATTATTATTGAAACCATAGTCAACATAGAGCATGAAGACTAGACATGTTTCACAGGTCATAGATGTTTTTCAAAGAACTTGTTCATGTCTATTAGACACATGAAAAAAGAAATACAAGGTTCCCATTACTTCTCTTTCTTTGCACTGACAATTTACTGACACAAACCTGTTTACATTTTTGCAGGACAGGGCAACTCACTTCTTCTGAACATGCAAAATGTACATAGCCTATATTATTTATTATTGCATTTGTTTGACTCTCTATGCCCACATACTGTATTTTGATGTAGATAAATTCTCAATAAAACTGTTTTCATTGATATATTTTACTGTTTCTGTTGTCAGACAACGGAATGAATATGAAAAAGTGATTGAAACGCGACCCATTAAGACTACATAACTAGCTCTCCTTAACAAAATGTTAATCTGCACAAAAATCCTTATAATCGAGCCGTTGTCTGATTAAATAAAATATCCATAAGATAATGATAATAGCTGTGCTGTGATTTTGGCTGTACTTGCATGTAAAATTAGAGAAGCAAGCAACATAATATCTGTGTTTAACTGAATTAAGCTCTGCTCTTCTCTGCCGTACGCTGAACAGAAACTGAGCAGACAAACAGAGAGAGAGATTTGTGTGCGTGTGCTGAACAGAAACTGAGCAGACGCAGAGAGAGAGAGAGATATGTGTGTGCTGAGCAGAAACTGAGCAGACAGACTGAGAGAGAGAGAGAGAGAGAGAGAGATGTGTGCGCGCGCACTGAGCAGAAACTGAGCAGACAGACGGAGAGAGAGAGAGAGAGAGAGATGTGTGCGCGCGCACTGAGCAGAAACTGAGCAGACAGACGGAGAGAGAGAGAGAGAGAGTGTGTGCGCGTGCTGGGGAAGCAAGACCTCGTGCTCTTGCAGCAGTACCGGCGAATCTCGGAGACTAAATAAGGTTTGGCCGCTTTTTTTTAGGGGAAAAAAGTCACTAAAGGGGTCTGCAATGTTGCTAAGTTGGCAATACTGTGCATCTCCATTTCTCCAACTACGGGTTGGGCCATGGGTCATACAGAAAATACGCGCTGCGTTAATTGTGCGTTAATAAAATTAGTGCCGTTAAAAGGAATTTGCGTTAACTTTGACAGCCCTAATATATACACATATATTATATATATATATATATATATATGGGATAATGCATGGCTAGCGCTTTTAATGCACGAACGTGGAGGCCAAGAACCACCTGACACGAAGCCATGCATTATCCCGTTTATACCATTTGCCAGCATTGACAAGTTAAAGCTGTCAATAATGTTTTCAGTGCAAAATGTGACAGGAAGGCTAAAGTTGTACTTCAAAAATAGTGTATTTAGGCTATTTTATTAAAAGAAGTTGTGGGGCGGCGTAGACAACAAGTTTGTGTGCGCGCAGCGCAATCTGTGAATGCGATCTCTGAACTATCTCTCTCTGTGTGTGTGTGTGTGTGTGTGTGTGTGCGAGTGATGTGTGTGGGTTTGTGTGCATCAATTAAAGCAGCACATTAATATAGAATGTGATTAAACTGATTTGGAACTACCTGTGCATTAAAAGGTTTCAATGCATACCTGCCAGCCAATCAGAATTGAGTATTCAGACAGACCATGGTGTGTATATCTATCTATCTATCCAAAAAATTAACTAATTAATTGCAATTTTCTTTCTGAAATGAATCGTGATTAATCCCACCTAACATTACAATTTAAAAATACTTTTACATTGCAATAATTTTACATTCAATATTTAAATAAACGTAGAAACAACAAATATATATATTTTAATTTTTGTATAATGGCATGTTTATGACTGAAGGCCATCACTGACACCAGTACTACTGATATCTCTATGAAATAGTTTTTTTCCCTAATATTTAACCATTGACTAGCCATTCAACATTACAAGAGCTATCAATTTTATCATTTAATAGACTACTTAAAATAACTTCTAATTTAAGTGAACATAAAACAAACTTCACATAATCCACCCATTATAATAAATGTCACATTTACCTTTGCCCTTCAGCAAGTAGGATATATAAAGAAATTAAATAGAGTTATGAGACACTAAATTATAAATTATTTATAGATGAATCTTTAAAGCTACAAAAGCTATTGATTTCCTCTTTTTTCGTTTTAACTTAGATTAATAGACATCACTGCAGCTGGTTATTAGGTTATTTAGCTGCTATCCCTTTAAGAGCTGCAGTTGCTGAATATAATGTGGATCTGAAACGCATCTCTCTTTACCAGATCTTAAAGTCTCTACTAATGAGTTGAATCGGGTGTGTTAGATGAGGGAGACAGTGCTGGGCTGCTCCAGGACAGTTTGGAAAACCACTGCATTTCAGAGACAGAGAAATGTGACTCATGTAACAAATACATAAATACAGACATGCAGCTTGAAGTGCCTTTTTGGTAACTTCATGACTTAACTGATGACATAACTATGACATTGCTGCTACTCACTTGCTGCATTTGCGTGCCCCAGGACAGCTCTGGATCAGGTTCTGAATGGTGGGGTGAGAAAAACCAAAAAAGTCTGCTCCAGATGGGACAATGTTGGTCAATGATTTGCCCCTAGAATAAGAGAAACCATGCAGGGTCATTTTAACATTTATACATTTTCAATTAATATTTATTTATAAAAAAATACAATACAATATAACAGAAACAAATTGAAATATCTTTACTATTTAAAATAACTGTTTTCTATTTGAATATATTTTAAAATGTAATTTAATCCTAGCAATCTTTTGTAACATACAAATCAGCATATAATGATTTCTGAAGGATCACGTGACACTGAAGACTGGAGTAATGATGCAGAACATTTAGCTTTGATCACAGGAATAAATTACATTTTAAAATACATTAAAATAGAAAGCAGTTATTTTAAATAGTAAAAATATTTCATAATATCATTGCCTTTGCTGTATTTTGGATCAAATAAATGCAGGCTCAGTGAGCAGAAGAGAATTCTTTAAAAAACAAAAATCTTACTGTTGTAAAACTTTTGACTGGAAGTGTACACACACACACACATATATATACATATATATATATATATATATCAGAGGTTGCTTTAACAGAAAATTTTCCATCATTTTTTAGCAGTGACGGAAAAATTTGAAGGCTGTCCATCATTTTGACAGATTGCACTGAGAGTGATCTATTGTAATTTACAACTGTAATTACCACCTCTGTCCAGCTGGTAGCGAGTGCGCTCCAGTGAAGCAGCAGAGCGCGGGATCATCAGCTCCAGAACAAAAATAAAAGTGTTATGAGTCTTTTTCTATGCGTTTGAGGCGAGTAAGTTACCCCAGTTTAAGCTACAGCGATCTATCAGACCACATTAAAGAACGCCAAAACGATATTTATTGCTTGAATTTCCTAATAAAATTGACAGAATTTAAAATCTGAGACTTTTGTTTCATATCAAACGTAACAACGCAATTTATTGGATAGGTGCATATGTTCTGTTCATTCATCAACTGAAAACAGCATATATTGAGATTTAATAATCGATATTGGTTCATAAAATGAGAATCTAAAATCGAGAAATCTATTTTGTTTTACCCAGCCCTAGCATTTTATAGTGGCATCCGCTTTCATTGTGGCGTTGAACATGAAAAATTACACACATTCTGTTCATCTGTTCTCATCATAAATAAATAAATACATAAACCTATATGCTCGTCCTGTAGGCTCATTATTAAAAATGAAAATGAGAACAAAAATAGAAGCAATTAAATGTGTTATTATAGTTAAAATATGAAGATGACGGGTAATAATAGATTATGATGGAATTTTTACGACCGTCAAAATGACAGAAAAATGTCAAGTCTAATGCAACCTCTGATATAAATAGACACATACATACATATACTGCACTACAATAATGATGGGTGGGAGATAAAAATAAATAAAGATCTGATGAAAATACAGGAAATGTTTGCTGTGCATTTTTAAATGGCTCTGGGGGAAATTGCTTTTAAGTGTACAGAGTAATTCTACAGGACTTTACCTCCGGGCAGAAATGGCTTTGAGCAAGTTTGAGTGGCAGGTGAGGGCTGATGAGGCCACTACTGCATTCTGTGGGTCATCCTCTGGTGCAATCTCAAACTAGATATTACAAGAACAAAAATATGTGTTTTTTTAGTTTCTGTTTAGTCCATATAATCAATTTCTGCAGCAAAGTATTACAGACAACTTCATAACCAGGGTTATTTCATATTCATACTTACAGAAGTACAAGCACTGATGTTTTAAAATAGAAAATAGCATGGCAGACCTAGGGTTGGCAAAAAGGTGGAACATGTCCAGTAAATTGAGTGAACAATCCAGAAATTTGGGAAACTTTACAGGAATTTTTGGAAAGTTTCTGAAAATGCACCTGACATTTTCCAATCCTTTGCAACCCTAGTCAAACCACAGGATGTGTCAACATCAGGTCAACTATCCATGAGTATACATATGCATAGGTATGCACCTGTGGTCCTTGACCACCATCTTTGATTTGGCAGGTGTAGAGACACTTCTGATCAGGGTTCTTCATGCTGGCGAAAACTCTCGTGCTGCAGAACCCCACAGGATAGATAGCAGTTTCGTCATGAAACGGAGCCCTGTCTGTGATGATCTGCGATAAAACCCAAACTTATGAGCTTTTCTTCAGTAACAAAACATTTCACTCTTAAAAACTGCTAATATATAAAATGTTTACTAAAGACTGCTGCTTCACTGTGAAGAAAACAACAGTTATGACCTTTATAATATCCCATTAGAGCTGGGTGAGTTTCTGACCTCCCCTAGGCTGTACACAGTGAGTCCACCAAGCACGATGGGAAAGACCGGCCTCCCGGAAGAGTCCAGTGAGATGGGCTGCACGAACTTGCGCACTCCTCCTTCTGCAACCTTCCTTTTCTTACAAATCTTCTTCATGACTAAGAGTTGAGCAAATAGAATTGCATTGAATCTGCAGTTTTAAAATACAGACATATATATTATATTGTAGAAAACACTCACGTTCTTCCCTGCCGTTCTCTCTTCCCCTCTCTTTTCTTTCTTTTTTGGGTTTCTTCAAAAGGCTGTCGTCAGATCCTGAGAGTCCAGTGGCCTGGCTGTGACTCCCTGGTAGAGCAGCGCCCCCTGGTGTGCTGGAGCTCAACGCGACAGGTGTGTGTGTGCTGCAGCTGGGAGTCGGGACAGATTCTCCTTCAGCCAGAGACTGATACTGCAACAAAGACTTCAGCAGGAATCTGGAGAAACAGAGTGAGAGAGTAAGTGGACTGTATCTTAGGAGCCAGGAATGCAACTAAAGATGATTAGATTACCGATTATTATTAATTATAACTATTAGATTACTGAATCTTATTGTTTTTGTTTGTGCTATTGCTTGTCATTTATGTTTTTGTTCTTGTTTAATTACGGTTTACTTGTCTTTTTTAGTTCAAATAAATTAAATTCGGAGTTCTGAGTCCTGCCACCACAGCTGGAAACATCCTAGAAGAAACAGTGGAAACACACAGCTAAAATAGTTCCTGGCAGATCTTGACCACATTACGCATCTAACTTCCTTACAGCTTAAACGGCAAGCTAGCCAAAACCCACAACGATACTGACCAAGCAAATAAAGCAACTTATTTCCACGTTTTTGCCACAACATTTTTGTACAGAAAGCACATACTCTTCTCTCATGCTCTCTCCCTCACAAACGCACACACATGCAGTACAGACACACACACACTCGCACACTGTTGTCTGTGCTGTTCTGATTTAATCAATAAAATAGTTCAACCTAAGAGCAACAACATTTCTCACTAGCGAGGTAATAACAGCACCGTAGTTGGAGCAGTTTTGCTGGAGATGCTGCTACCGAACACTGCTTAGAGACGCAGCACACACACACACACACACACACACACACACACACACACACACACACACACACACACACACACACACACACACACACTCTTTCTCTCTGTCTAATAACTTGATATCAATCTGATATCAAGTTCAACTGCTCAAGCCTCCGTTGCTAGGTCTAAAATTACATTTTGGAATTTGCAACGGTGGTGTTGGATGAGATGCGCAAGAAATGAATCCTACTCAAAAGAGTGTTTTAAGGACAACAATCTGATGAATGTCTTTAAATACAACATCTGAACAATATTTGTGGTGGGTATCCATAGTATAAGAATAAATATTTTCTAATGATTCAACAGCCTGTTGTCAATTATTCCTTATATTTCTAGTTGACAAATCATACCAAAACAGTTCCATTTAAACCTTTATTATTATTATGCTATTACATTAATTACATTCTTTTTTTGGTTATAGTTTTAAAAAGAAGTCTCCTCTGCTCAACAAGGCTGCATTTGTCACCAAAAATACAGGAAAAAATATTGTGAAATATTGTTACAATTGAAAATAACTGTTCTAAATTGTAATATTTTTTTAAATGCAATTTATTCCTGTGATGACAAGGCTGAATTTTCAGCAGCAATTACTCCAATCTTCAATGTTACATGAAATCATTCTAACACGCTGATTTGGTACTGAAGAAACATTGCTATTATTATCTATGTTGGAAACAGTTATGTAGTTTAATATTTTTGTGGGAACTGTGATACTTTTTTTTTAGGATTTTGTTTTGGGAGCGGGGTCAAAACAACAGCATTTATTTTAAATAGAAATAGTTTGCAACATTACAAACGTCTTCACGGTCACTTTTATTCACTTTAATACATCCTTACAGAATAAAAGTATTAGTTTATTTTGGGGAAAAAAAGACAGCTCCTCTGATTTTCAGTACAGCATCTTTTAAAAATAACATGATTAAGTAATGTGAATTTTCATTTTCAATCAGGTATAGTTCGTAATAAAGATAACTGAGCGTGGATGTACCTCCTTTCTTCTTTTGCCCGAACAAACTTCTCTTCCAGGTGAGCAATCTCATCATACAGTGCTGCATTTTCCTGTGAAATAATGGGCACAAATTCAGGGATGCTTATCATGATAATGTCCAAAGTAGGCAATTTCATATTTAAACTGTTTTTGATATAAAAACTAAAATACATTTTACTTACAAATATGATAGCACGGGCAGCCTTGCGCAGACGCATGTACTTCAGCTGGTACTTCTCATTTTGGTTCTTGCGAGGACCCTTCCTGACTTTAGGCCTGGATTCAGAGTGGCTCGTGGGGGAAGGCAGGGGTCCCATGGACGAACCAGAGCCCGAACCTGAGAAGGTCGACTGGGCAGAGAATGCCTGCAATGCATTCTGTCTCTCTTCATCAGTCTGCATAGGTGAGTAACAAGTGATCAAAGAGTTTTACACACATTGACACAACAGAGATTGTCAGATTGGAAAAACATGTTTATACAGCTACACATGGGTGTTATGCCATTAAACTGCTGGAATCTTTTTAAAAGTGAAAGCGTGTCATTTGAGGATGATGTTCAAAGTAAGGCAATTATAAATGGATTTCAGGATGAGTATAAACATGGCAGCTCTGTTTACTTTGTTTCTGTGGTCCAATGTGGTCTGTGAACCATTGGTTCATCCATTGGAGTTTGAGTAGCAAACCACAGACTTCACCATGTGTTGGCCAAAGTTTAAAATATAAAAATGCATCATGATGTTTATCGTTGTTTGAAGCTTTGATGCAGACTGCAAACAACATATACATATTATAGATGTATGTATAAAGAAAACGATGATTGGAAAGTTTTCTAAAAAGAAGTAAAAAGTAAACAACAACACAATGAGGCGCTTTTCCTAATACAAACTGTTTCTAAACACTGACAGCTAACTGACATGAGCTTATCGACTTACCAACAGGGCAAAAACTCCATTTCTGCTTTCAATCCTCTTGAAGCGTCTGCTCCCTTTCTGTGTCTGTAACACACCGTAAAACTAAAGCAAATGCTGCAGGCTACTTCTCATGTAGACTCTCTTAGCGACAGACTGCTCTGACTTTGACCCTTCTTCCTATATTAGTCATTCTAAAACTTTATGAAATGTAAATATGAAAGACAAATACAAATGAAATCATGCACTTAAATTAAACACATTGCTGGTACTGAATGGAAAACATAAGTAAATATGGTACATGACTGACAGGTAACGAACGGCATGAGAGTATCATAAATTAAATTTGGCCAGACTTCGAGTCTCACCTCTCGATACATGACTGCCTCGAGGCTTGACTTTGCACTGTGAAATAATTACAGAAACATTGATTATCTTGACATTTGTGCATGGCGTTGTCATTTTGAAGGTATAAACCGAAGGAAATGTAAATTGTTTTAAAATGATTTCTTTACTTTGACTGCACCAGTCCACGATCAATGATCCGCTGCTTGATCTCCTTGATGTGCATGGGCCGCCCAGCTTCTTCAAGAACAATCTTAAACAATCAGAAAATTCATTGATTTGATCACAATAAATGTATGTGATATAACAACAGTATTATTTAAGGGAGATGTTTACCTGAGCAGCATCGAGCCAAGTGAGATTCGGTTTGTCTGCCACGTCACTGGGGGTTTCACTGAAAAAAGAGCAGCAGTATATGACGACATATATCCCATACTGTATCACATATATGACAACATATATTCACATACACATACCATAGTTCTAATATTGTATTTTAGGCAACTTAATGCTACTGCATTACCGAGTAATCTCAGTTATCAGTTTAACTATTATTTATAAAATAATAAAACGTAATAAAATAAGATTACTCATACCAAATAAACCCAGCGAGACTCATAATACTAGTAAAAAATAAGTGCATTTAATTATATTGAATGTGCACTTGTAAATTAGTGCACATCAAATCACCAGTAGGTATATGAAAAAAAATATTTAAAGACATGACATGCACGTTTCAATAGAAATAACAGTGAAGTACTGTATATTCTAGGTTGTGAAAAGCATTTAAATTTAAACTACATCTTTTCATTTAATTGCAAATGACATTCAATTTGAAAACAAAATGCAAAAGAAATCAAAATCAAAATATTTGAAAACAATGTTTTCAGTTTGTTCAGTTTTAAAGTAGGCTATATTATTTCTGTAAAAAGTAGTATTCTTAAAAGTATGCTAAGAGTAATTCTCCTTTTCACAAGGGAGACAGCTTTTACCCTGTATATGGTGTATGGGGGGAAGCTAACTATTTTTGTTGAGACAGTAAATATTGATGAGCAATATTATATCCAATCAAACGCAATTGTACGGTGATATAATCGTGGCACTGAATGATTTCACCATGCGTCACGGTATGACAGCCTGAGGTACCACTTACAAAAATAACTATCATTGTGTTTTGGAATGATACCATAGTAAAAACATACAACGTTACGCAGAATACAGTGGCACTACTGTAGCATACGTGCTTTTTTATTATGTCTGATACCATCATTTCACCACAGTACTTCTTTGTATGGGACTTGTCCTAAAAAATACTAACGTTAGAATCTTTCAGGGGGTATTTCCACGCAGTAATATAAAACAGCTTTCATTGTGCCTGTGCCTCAACGAAGAGGGTGTTTCGTGAATGAGGTTTTCATCCTCTGCCCAACAAACTCACGCGTCTAGACTCTCCGCGGCTCCAGTCAGGCTGCTCATGCTGTCCAGCGCTGGAAACAGTGAATAACTGCCCTGTCCATCCGCCTCCATCTCGGTCTCAAAGTTCAGCGAATCCATCACTGTCTGATCAGTGGTCTAAAGCTGTGTCGTGGAAGAAATAACACACAACATGAATTGTGCTAAGCTAAAAACAGGACCACGCACAATCCAGCAGGAAGTCAGAATACAGTGCGATATAAGTTCACCTGTGATCTCACACGATATTTGTGTGTGTACAGTGTACTCATACTGTACAGAAAAGACAAATGCATCTTCAATTTGCTGACATGTTTATAAAGCATTTGTTCTCAAAGCTCATTGGAACCACTGATCGATTAATTGAATCGTTTATGTTTCGGGGGACACATTTAAGGAGCACACATTTTCGAGAGCTTCAGCGCCATCTGTTGGATATTAACATTTTATCACAACTGGCTTTAGCTGCTTTCCATTGAAAGAATTTGGCAACACTGCTGTCAGTGTCAATACCATGTGTGTACTGACACAATTTCTGTACTAGTCGCATCTCAAGCAGTCTTAAACATAGGCTACTTCACTGAATGTGTGTTTTTCATGAAAGTGAAGAGCTGTAGCTAATCAAGTCCAAGCAGTACAGATTACTGAATCAGAATCAGAATAAGCTTTATTGCCAGGTATGTTTACACATACAAGGAATTAGTTTTCATGAGAGAAGCTACCGCAGTGCAACAGAATGACAGTGACAGAAAGAAGAATAAAAAAGGACAAGTGAATAAGGAATAACAATATACAAATTGACAATTGTATGTACAGTTATATAACAATGGAAACTTTTGTATGTACAGGCATATTATGTGCAATTTAAATGTAGACTAAGAATGTGTGTTATATAAATAAGTGTCTAAGTGTATAAATAGTGTGTGTACCATAATTATTGTTAAGTGTTCATGAGATGGATTGCTTGGGGAAAGAAACTGTTTATGTGTCTGGCCGTTCTGGTGTTCAGAGCTAGCGTCGACCAGACGGTAACAGTTTAAAGAAGTAGTGTGCTGGATGTGAGGGGTCTGGGATTTTGCCAGCCCTTTTGCTTACTCTGGATAAGTACAGTTCCTGGAGAGTAGGGAGGGTTGTACCAATGATTCGCTCAGCAGTCTGGACTACCCTCTGTAGTCTTCTGTGGTCAGATTTGGTAGCTGAGCTGAACCAGACAGTTATTGATGTGCAGAGGACAGATTCAATGATGGCAGAGTATAACTTTTTCAGCAGCTCCTGTGTCAGGTTGAACTTCCTCAGCTGGCGAAGGACGTACAGCCTCTGCTGGGCCTTTTTCACAATGGAGTCTATGATTGTACCACTTCAGGTCCTGGGAGATGGTGGTGCCCAGTAACCTGAATGACTCCACTGCAGTCACAAAGCTGTTCAAGATGGTGAGTGGGGGAGAGCAGGGGGGTTTCTCCTTAAGTCCACGATCATCTCCACTGTTTTGAGTGTGTTCTGCTCCAGGTTGTTAAGACTGCACCAGACAGCCAGCTCCTTAACCTCCTGTATTTAAGCAGACTTGCCACCGACCTGGATGAGGCCGATCAATATGGTGTCATCTGCAAACTTCAGGAGCTTAATAGAGGGGTCTTCATATGTGCAGTCATTCGTGTAGAGAGAGAGAGCAGATAACGCTGAGAAGCTCCAGTGCTGATCGTACGGGTGCTCGATGTGTATTTTCCCAGCCTCACTACCTGCTTCCAGGAAGCCGTTGATCCACTGACAGATGGAGGTGGACACGGAGAGCTGAGTTAGTTTGGGCAGGAGGAGGTTTGGGATGATAGTGTTAAAGGCCGAGCTGAAGTCCACAAACAGGATCCTCACATAAGCCCCCGGTATGTCTAGATGTTGCAGAACACAATGTAGTCCCATGTTGACTGCATCGTCCACAGACCTGTTTGCTCTTTAGGCAAACTGAAGAGGATCCAGCGAGGGTCCAGTGGTGTCCTTCAGGTGGGCCAGCACCAGTTTTTTAAATGACTTCATGATATAAATAATAATAATTATATATATATATATACTAAATAACATTTATGGTAATATCATATTTAAAAAATATAATATATGTATATATAAAGCATGTAGTAAAGTACATTTCTGTAGACAGTACTATTGCTGTTTTAACCTTAGAAAGGAATATAGGCAGTTACAGAATGTGAACAGTGCAAAACATTGTACAAAGGAGCAATCACCTATGTACAATTTAAATTTGTTAAAGGAATAGTTAACCAGAAAATGAACATTTTATGAAAATGTACTTATCCTCGTGCCATCCAAGATGTTGATGATTTTGGTTCTTCATCGGAACAGATTTGGATGTTAGCATTACATCACTTGATCGCTAGTAGATCCTGTGTGTGCAGTGAATGGGTTCCGTCAGAATGAGCATCCTACAGGTGATAAACATATCACAGTAATAATCCGCACAACTCCAGTCCATCAATTAACATATAGTAAAGTGAAAAACAGTGTGTTTATAATAAACAAATTCAAGACATATTTTAACTTTAAACTGTTGCTGTGAAAAAGTCCAACGAAAAAGTTGTCTCGTCTGACTCAGAAGTGAAACATGCACAGATCAAGCATTGTTTATATGTAAAAAAAAGTCCAAAACGGTTAAAAAAAATGAGTTGGTGAATTTAGATGTGAGAAGATAAAAGGGGATATACTTTTTTACAGAAGAAAGAGTTACTAGATGATGGACTGGTGTTTTTGTTAGAAGTGACAGTTCAAAGTAAAAATGCCTTGGTTGTTCTTGGATTTGCATAATGATGGATTTGTTTACAAGCTTTTCACTTCACAAGACATTATTTGATGGGCTGGAGTCATGTTGATTACTTGTGGATTGTTATCAGCTGTATGAACTCTCATTCTGACGGCACCCATTCACTGCAGAGGATCTATTGGATCCAGTTGTTGTACAGTGTTGTACATTCCACCTTCAATACCACGACTGAGGTAAACCCCTTGAGCAAGGCACTGAACCCCCAACTGCTCCTCTGGGCGCCGCAGTAAAAAATGGTGTGTGTTCACTACTCACTGCTGTGTGTGAGCACTTGAAAGAGGTAAATGCAGAGCACAAATACTGAGCATGACACCATACTCTGCCACAAATCACTTTCACTTTAATCCTAAATTTCTCAAAAATGTTTTTCGATGAAGAAACAAACTCATCTACTATTTTCTGTTTTCAGCTCATTTTCGGGTGAACTGTTATATTAAGAGACAGGACAAGACAGGGTTATCAGCACTAGAAGTGTGAAAATAAATACATGATACAGTGAGTGTCCTTGTGTCTTTAAGATGATCAGTGTGTGGGCATAGTGAAAGCATAAGAGAGGGAAAAGAAGGCATGTAGTTACAGTTTATTCAAAATCCTGCGGTGAGAAGCTTTTGTTCATCCTGCTGGTTCCAATTTAATGCTGCGGTAACATGTGCTTAATGGCAGTGTGGGAAACTAGGAGGTTAGTCAGCATTGATCTTACAAGACCCATTTCATGTGGAAGTTATCTTTCAAGTTTATTGCCAATATTGGTCTCAGCTGTTCTTACAGGGCCTTGGGGTCGCAGCTGCCAAGCCAGACGGTCAAGCGCCTAGTCAGGATGTTGTCAATAAAGCAATTTCATAAGTTGGCTAAAAGATTTTAGAGGACGAAGAGACCAAAGTCTTCGCTGATGAGCAGATTTTACCACTGTTCAGAGTTTACCAGAGTGAAGTGTTGGTTTTACAGTAAAAAAAAAAAAATCCCCTTCTGATTTTGTACGTTTGCCCACTGAAATGATCAGTCTATAATTTGTATTGGTGTGTTTATTTGAACAGTGAGAGACAGAATAACAACAACAAAATCCAGAAAAATGCATTTAAAAAAATTATAAATTGATTAGCATTTCAATGAGTGAAATAAGTATTTGATCCCCTATCAATCAGCAATTTTTCTGGCTCCCAAGTGTCTTTTATACAGGTCTCTTAAAGGGAGTGCTCCTAATCTCAGCTTGTTACCTGTATAGAAGACACCTGTACACAGAAGTAATCAATCAATCTGATTCTAAACTCTCCACCATGGCCAAGACTAAATATCTGTCCAAGGATGTCAGGGACAATATTGTAGACCTACACAAGGCTGGAATGGGCTACAAGACCATCGCCAAGCAGCTTGGTGAGAAGGTGACAACAGTTGAAAAATAATTTTTTATTTGTCACAAACACAATTATACAGAGTATAACCAGCAGTGAAATTTGTGCTCTGCATTTAACCCATCCAAGTGCACACACACCTGGAGCAGTGGGCAGCCGACGCTGCGGCGCCCGGGGAGCAGTTGTGGGTTCGGTGCCCATGCTCAAGGGTCTCACCTCAGTCATGGACAATTCCTGCCGGAGCCGAGATTCGAACCCACAACCTCGGGTTACAAGTCTGACGCTCTATCCATTAGGCCACAACTGGTACAATTATTCACAAAAGGAAGAAACACAAAATAACTGTCAACAATCTCCCTCGGTCTGGGGCTCACCTCGTGGAGTTTCAATGATCATGAGAACGGAGAGGAATCAGCTCAGAACTACACGTAAGTATCTTGTCAATGATCTCAAGGCAGCTGGGACCATAGTCACCAAGAAAACAATTGGTAACACACTACGCCGTGAAGGACTGAAATCCTGCAGCGCCTGCAAGGTCCCCCTGCTCAAGAAGGCACATGTACAGGCCTGTCTGAAGTTTGCTAATGATTCAGAGAACTGGGTGAAAGTGTTGTGGTCAGATGAGAACACAATCGAGCTCTTTGGCATCAACTCAACTCTCCGTGTTTGGAGGAGGAGGAATGCTGCCTATGACCCCATGATTACATCCCCACCGTCAAACATGAATGTGGAAACATTATGCTTTGGGGGTGTTTTTCTGCTAAGGGAACAGGACAACTGCACCGCATCAAAGGGACGATGGATGGGGCCATGTACCGTCAGGGCCAGGGTGTTGAAACCAGCCAGGACATTGAAAATGGGTTGTGGATGGTTATTCTAGCATGAAAATGACCCAAAACACACGGCCAAGGCAACAAAGGATTGGCTCAAGAAGAAGCACATTAAGGTCCTAGAGTGGCCTAGCCAGTCTCCAGACCTCAATCCCATAGAAAATCTGTGAAAGGGAGCTGAAGGTTCGAGTTGCCAAACGTAAGCCTCAAAACCTTAATGACTTGGAGAGGATCTGCAAAGAGGAGTGGGACAAAATCCCTCCTGAGATGTGTGCAAACATGGTTGCTAACTACAAGAAATGTCTGACCTCTGTGATTGCCAACAAGGGTTTTGCCAACAAATACTTAATCATGTTTTGTGAAGGGGTCGAATACTTATTTCACATTTCATGAAAATGCAAAACAATTTATAACTTTCTTGAAATGCGTTTGTCTGGATTTTTTTGTTGTTATTCTGTCTCTCACTGTTCAAATAAACCTACCATTAAAATTATAGACTGATCATTTCTTTGTCAGTGGGCAAACGTAGAAAATCAGCAGGGGATCAAATATTTTTTTTCCCCCACTGTAAGTCCCCATGAAATCAAAATGGAAGTTTTTTGGCTTTTAATATGAATATGTTAGCCTTAGGGTTTTCTATAAGCTTTTGTTCTAAGTAGGCATGTTAAGTGGAAAAGTAGTGTGTTCAATAACAACACAAAATCATATATAATCACTTGTTAAGCCAAACATATGTGTATTGTTGTGACTACCAAACTAAAATAAAAATAATAAATAAATCAGTTGCTGCAGAGTGTTACCGTTTTAACAAGGGGAAATTCTAAACGCCATTTTTGCACCCTTGAAGGGTACTTTGGGAAGGGAACATCATCTGTAGGAGCGTTACAAAAGAAAATGAACACCTGAATCTTTCCACGAAGGACCCTTCCACAAGTCTGTTAGTGAAGGGTACATGCAATGGTCAACTCAAGTAATTCAATCGCAATTTAATTTAAAGCTAGATATGAAGGGAGAGCTCAAATTAACATATAAAGAGAATAGATCACATTGTTTTATTGTGATATGTTATAAACATTTTTGTCATGCATTTTATATGAAGTTAAGTAAGTTGCACAGGGTATAAAATGTTTAATAGTAGGTAGATGCGACTATCTGCAGGGTTTAAAGAAGAGACAAGCACGTTTTATAAAGTTAAGTGGAAAAGAGAACATGAACACGCACACACACAAATACACAATTGCCATGGTCCCACTTCATATTAAGTGGCCTTAACTACTATGTACTTAAAAAAATAAGTACAATGTACCTATTGTGATAATATTGTATTGCAAAACACTTGCTGCTACTGAGGTGGGATACGGGTAAGGTTAGGTTTTGTGGTATGGGTAGGTTTAAGGGTGGGTTAAGGTGTGAGGGATGGGTCAACAGTGTAATTATAAATATAAGTACATTACAGATGTAATTACATCCAGGTATTTTTTTATGTAAGTACAATGTAAAAACATGTATAACCACAAGTCCATTGTATCAAATGATTAGTTTAAATGTAAGTGCATAGCACTTAAGGCCACTTAATATAAAGTGGGACCGCAAAGATATTTACAGCAGTAATAAGATATGCCTGTTTTTGCTGCCTTGCTTCCTAGTTTCATGGTAATGCTTCAGGTATTTCCCAGCTAGTCATTTGAAGAGACTCTCTTTGTTCCTGTTATTTTGTTATTTTTTAATTTACCGGTTTCATATCCTTCTATGTTCTCCTATGTGTTCCATGTTGTTCATCTTTTATTTGATTAAAACTCCATGTTTGAGTTATCCTCCACATCTGCCTGGATTAATCCGTGATACAGAGAGGTTCAGGCAAAACGTTTGCCTTTACTATTCAGATCACAAGGTTCATAGTATCATGTTGTTGCTAATTTATGTAATGCCCTTTGTTTATGCCATGCTACCTAGACCCACATCACTTAAACCATTTTATCAAAATTTGCAGTGCTCAGCGTAAATGAGTACACCCCCTTTGAAAAGTAACATTTTAAACAATATCTCAATGAACACAAAAACATTTTCCAAAATGTTGACAAGACTAAGTTTTATATAACATCTGTCATAACATGAAAGTAAGGTTAAAATATACTTAGAGAACAAAATTCAGTTTTACTCAAATTAGGGTGATGCAAAAATGAGTACACCCCACTGAAAGTCTCTGGAGCAAAGCTAAATTTTAGACTACAAATGTCTAATTTAACAAGAATTCAACCACAGGTTAGTCTAATTATTCATTGTTCAGCAGACAGTTGACTATAAAAGGGTGTTACTTAAAGAAAACCCCTTCCCATTTCATGCTGTCAGCAATGGCACCACATGGAAGAGAAATGTCACCTGAGAAAGAAAGACCTGAGAAAGAAAATAATTTCTTTACACAAGAAAGGCGAAGGCTACAAGAAGATCAGCAAAGCTTTACTTATCAGTCAGAATACTGTAGCAAAAGTGGTACAAACATTTAAAAAAGATGGAACTGCAACCATCTCACAGAGACGTCCAGGTCGTCCACGGAAGTTAACACCTCGTCAGGAGCGTCTTCTGATGAGAAGGGTTGAATAAAATCGACATGCAAGTTCACTGCAGTTATCTAAAGAAGTAGAAAGCCAAACTGGGGTCTATTTCCCGTGACACAATACGGCGTACACTGCAGAGGAATGGCATGCATGGGTGCCGTCCACGAAAGAAGCCTCTCCTAAAGCCAGGCACAAAAAAGCCCGCCTAGAGTTTGCCAGGGCCATGCTGACAAAGATGAAGACTACTGGGACTCTATACTCTGGAGTGATGAGACCAAGATAAATGTTTTTGGAACTGATGGCTTCAAAACTGTATGGCGTCGCAAAGGTGAGGAATACAAAGAAAAATGCATGGTGCCTACAGTGAAACATGGTGGTGGCAGTGTCATTAATTGCTGCTGGTGTCGGGGAGCTGCATGATTCCGTGCTCCTTGGTGCCCCGTCCACTTTTCCAACATGACAATGATCCTAAACACACATCTAAGGCCACTGTTGGATTTCTGAAGAAGAACAGGGTGAAAGTGATTCAGTGTGTCTCCTGATCTGAACCCAATCGAACACCTATGGGGAATTCTGAAGAGACAAGTTGAGCATCACTCTCCATCCAGCATCCAATCTCTAAAAGAGGTCATTCTTGAAGAATGGAAAAAGATAGATCTGGCAAAATGTCGCCAACTTGTTCATTCCATGCCTAGAAGACTTGGTGCTGTCATTAAAAATCATGGAGGCCATACAAAGTACTAGATTTAGTAGTTTTTGTTGTGGGGTGTACTCATTTTTGCATCACCCTAATTTGAGTAAAACTGAAAAATGTGTAATCTAAGTTATATTATTAACCTTACTTTCATGTTATAAGTTAAACAGATGTTATATAAAACTTAGTCTTGTCAACATTTTGGAAAATGTTTTTGTGTTCATTGAGATATTGTTTAAAATGTTACTTTTCAAAGGGGGTGTACTCATTTACGCTGAGCACTGTAACCAAATAAGGCCCCGTCAGAGGAAAGTACATTGAGAGGTAGTTACATGTGTGATCTGAAGCTTTCATAACCCTCGTCTGTGGGATTGCAAATAGAAAGTACTCTACTTAGAACAACAGGAAAACTTCTTAGAAACTAATATCCACTGTGAAAAAGAATTGTGCTTAATTGTATTAAATGTGCATTTGTAGTGTACTTGAAATCGTAAAAGTATGTTTTAAATTTATTTGCATGCATATCTTTTAATGAAAAATTATTTTGACTACTAAAGCATGTATGAATTAGTTTTAACTGTACTCTTTGATATTAAAGTTAGTAAATACAAAATTGCAAATATGTGATACATTAAGATTCAGCAGTGCATTTTTCACACAGACCACAAACCACACATTCCTTGACGTGTATTTTGTTTAAACTTTTCATAAGTGATGATGTAATATTTTCCAGAATTCCACTGCCAAAACATATTTTTACACTGGGGAGTTCATATGTCAAGCCAAACAATAAATGTATTGTTTGTTTGTTTATTTGATTGATCTCTTCCATTTCTTCCGTTCTTCAGTTTAAAAGACCTGGAAGGACTTGAACCTTACGCTCCACTTCCTTGTAGTACTTGTCTGAGAGCCCAGCTGCCCTGCGGTTAAAAGTAAAAAAGTGATTGTGTTAACTATAAGATTGATGTGACCTCAACAAAATATCTATCTGGGAACTAAGAAGGATATGAGTCAGCAGTATATGATTCAAATACAAGAAACTTTTGTGAATCTATTTGTTTCTCTTTCACACGAGCCCTATCATACATTCATACAGTATTAATGTCTTTGCAATTACATAAAAGAACTCAACTGGCAGAAATATAGTGCGACACACTTCTCTTCCTGTTTTTGAATAGCAAGCGGATTTCTCTCTGTTTATCCACTTGGAAAGGATGTAGACCACAGACTGAAATACTTAAAGTAATTGCTTCACACAAAGCAGATGTGGTTCAAATATTTAAACACATTTTGACGTTGAAAAAAATATGATATTTTGGCCATTAGTACTGTTCTTACTTGCTAGCCCATTACCAACAGCCATAGATGCAATGCAAATTTTCTTTTAGCTAATGTAAAGAAATTCATATACAGTGGGTACGGAAAGTATTCAGACCCCCTTACATTTTTCACTCTTTGTTATATTGCAGCCATTTAAGTTCATTTTTTTTCCTCATTAATGTACACACAATACCCCATATTGACAGAAAAAACAGAAGTGTTGACATTTTTGCAGATTTATTAAAAAGAAAAACTGAAATATCACATGGTCCTAAGTATTCAGACCCTTTGCTCAGTATTTAGTAGAAGCACCCTTTTGATTTAATACAGCCATGAGTCTTTTTGGGAAAGATGCAACAAGTTTTTCACACCTGGATTTGGAGATCCTCTGCCATTCCTCCTTGCAGCTCCTCTCCAGTTCTGTCAGGTTGGATGGTAAACGTTGGTGGACAGCCATTTTTAGGTCTCTCCAGAGATGCTCAATTGGGTTAAAGTCAGGGCTCTGGCTGGGCCATTCAAGAACAGTCACGGAGTTGTTGTGAAGCCACTCCTTCATTATTTAGCTGTGTGCTTAGGGTCATTGTCTTGTTGCAAGGTAAACCTTCGGCCCAGTCTGAGGTCCTGAGCACTCTGGAGAAGGTTTTCGTCCAGGATTCCCTGTACTTGGCCGCATTCATCTTCCCTCGATTGCAACCAGTCGTCCTGTCCCTGCAGCTGAAAAACACCCCCACAGCATGATGCTGCCACCACCATTCTTCACTGTTGGGACTGTATTGGACAGGTGAGGCATGCCTGGTTCCCCTCCGGGAACATCGAGCTGCGTCGAAACGCTAGGGGAACGCCATCAGCGTTGTCCAGCTCTGAATCATATGTGTAATCAGTCAAAATTGACGGCCAGACGTCAGGTGCGGTGACGTCACGACCAGGATGCTTAAAAAGCAAGTGATGTGCAGCCGGCGCCAGCTTTTTTGTCATTCAGCAAAGCTCTCTGTGTGTGTCTGTCGAATGTGTTCTGTGAGTCTGTTACTATCAGATAGGAAATAAGAAAGTTTATTCTAAAAAGATAGGCAAGAAAGACTAGAAGCTGACATATCAAAGGCCATGAGGGCGAAAGTAGATCACTAACTCAGTGTGTTCCTCTCTGACTGGAGGCGAAACTCTTTTGAGGAGGAGTTTTTTCACCTATGATCTCCCAGTCCGCTGCTGTGAGGCACCGCGGTGAGTGAGATCACGGGAATCACATAGATCTGGCGGAGGGTTTGGAGACGGGTTCGCCTATTTCCACCTGTATTCCCAGGTCTAGCGCTCTCTCGGGATACACACAGTTTTTGCGATGATTGGATGGAGGCGAAAAACTCTCTTTGAGGAGGGAGTTTTCACCTGCGCTCCTCGCAGCAACTGCCACGCTGCCGCTGAGGCGGAGCAGTGGCTGTGCTGCAGATGGATTAGATGGGAGATTAAGACGGGTGAACCCTATCTTCTTTTCCCATCAGATCCAGCGTCCGCTGCCAATGCATTGTGCTCCCGCCGCGGGCACGCTATCGAGGAGTGTGTCCGCGCCTATGAATCTCGCGCTCCCGCTGCTGCTGAGGCACCGCGCGAGTGAGATCAAGGGATCGCACATAGATCTGGCGGACGGGTTGGAGACGGGTTCGCCTTATTTCCACTGTATTTCCCAGGGTCTAGCGCTCTCCCGGGGCGGATAGCCTAAGCAAAAAAGTCTTCCCCTTGAGTGAGAGTGCGCTAATCTGCAGCAGTTTTCTCCAAGAAGATTTATTTGTTTTGTTCCGAGCGGCTCGCGCGTTGCCAGGCAACGCGCGCAATATGGTGATTTCTCGGTTCATTTATGCACTTCAGACCGTGTTACTTGTCTGGGTGTTTGACTGAAATTTAATTTTGAATTAATAACTATGCATTTTATCCGACTATGAAAGTTAGATATATATTTATACATATATTATATATATGGTAGAGAAATATATACAATTATATATTGTATATGCATACAAGAGCCTCTTGGGATGCTTCTCAAGTGAGAGCACAATGTTTACCTCTCTTTCTCCAAGGAGGTTGAGGTGGTCAGCTTGGGCTGCTGGGCGGAGCAGCCCCAATTGTGTTCCAGCTCCTTATTCGGGGAATGTCACTTCTCGTACTCGCCAGAATCGGAGTCAGAGTGGACGCGCCGGGCCGAAGACGGATCTGCGGATCGATAGTCTTCGGCCAGAACGCCCTGATGCAGGGCCTTGAGGGCCGGCCCCTCTGGGGAAGAGCGGTGTACACCGCATTACACGGTGCCCGTCTCTCCTCAGTGCCCTCAGGAGATCAGTCTGCTAACCCTGCCAGTGTTCTAGGGCCACAGCGGTCTCCAGCGAGCGCTTCTCTCAGTCTCTTCCGCCCAGAAATGTAGCGGAGAGGGGAGGCTCGCTACCCCTTCGGGGGTCTCTAGAGCAGCTAGATCGGCCGTCCCCTGCGGTCCTCCGTTCCAGGGCACCGAGCTAGCCGCTCTAAGTAAACCAGAGGCCATCTCAAGAGACTGGTTCCCTTAGTAAGTCACTGGCGGTGTGGGAGCCCTGCCAAGCGTGTCTTATTGGGATCTGCCTGAGCAGACTCTGGTTCATAGTCTTCCTTAGAGATGACGTAGGTCTGAGGACCGTCATTTCCATTAGGAGGCTTCTGAGGCAGTCCTGATGCCAAAGCCCAGGACTGGTGAGGGCAGGCCCCTCTGGGGAAGAGCGGTGTACACCGCATTACACGGTGCCCGTCTCTCCTCAGTGCCCTCAGGAGATCAGTCTGCTAACCCTGCCAGTGTTCCAGGGCGCAGCGGTCTCCAGCGAGCGTTTCTTCAGTCTCTTCGCCAGAAATGTAGCGGAGCTGGGAGGCCCGCCACCCCTTAGGGGGTCTCTAGAGCAGCTAGATCGGCCGTCCCCTGCCGGCCTCCGTTCCTGGGCACCGTGCTAGCCGCTCTAAGTACCCAGAGGCCAGTCTCGAGAGACTGGTTCCCTTAGTAGGCCACCCGGCGGCTTGGAGCCCCTGCCAAGCGTGTCTCATTGGGATCTGCTGAGCAGACTCTGGTTCTAGTCTGAGGCCTTAGAGATGACGTGGGTCTGAGGGACCGTTATTTCCATTAGAAGGCTTCTGAGGCAGTCCTGATGCAAGGCCAGGACTGGTGAGGGCAAGCCCTCTGGGGAAGAGCGGTGTACACGCATTACACAGTGCCCGTCTCTCCTCAGTGCCCTCAGGAGATCAGGTCTGCTAACCCTGCCAGTGTCCAGGGCGCAGCGGTCTCCAGCGAGCGTTTCTCTCAGTCTCTTCCGCCCAGAAATGTAGCCGGAGCTGGGAAGCTCGCCACCCCTTCGGGGGTCTCTAGAGCAGCTAGATCGGGCCGTCCCCTGCCGGTCCTCCGTTCAGGGACCGAGCTAGCCGCTCTAAGTACACGGGTCTGAGGACCGTCGTTCCCTTAGGAGACTTCTAAGGCAGTCCTGATGCTACATTCCAGGACTTATGAGGGCAGGCCCCCTGGGGAAGAGCGGTTTACAACCGCATTACACGGTGCCCGTCTCTCCTCAGTGCCTCTCAGGAGATCAGTCTGCTATCCCTGCCGTGTTCCAGGGCGCGCGGTCTCCAGCGAGCGTTTCTCTCAGTCTCTTCGCCCAGAAATGTAGCGGAGCTGGGAGGCTCGCCACCCCTTCGGGGGTCTCTAGTGCAGCTAGATCGGCCGTCCCTGCCGGTCCTCCGTTCCAGGGAACCGAGCTAGCAGCTCTAAGTACACCAGAGGCCAGTCTCAGAGACTGGTTTCCTTAGTAAGTCATCTGGCGGTGTGGGAGCCTTGCCAAGCGTGTCTTATTGGGTCCTGCTGAGCAGACTCGGTTCCTTAGTCTTCCAGAGATGGACGCGGGTCTGAGGACGTCGTTTCCAATAGGAGATTTCTAAGGCAGTCCTGATGCTACATCCCAGGACTTATGAGGGCAGGCCCCTCTGGGGAAGAGCGGTTTACACCAGCATTACACGGTGCCCATCTCTCCTCAGTGCCCTCAGGGAGATCAGTCTGAACCCTGCCGTGTTCCAGGGCGCAGCGGTCTCCAGCGAGCGTTTCTCTCAGTCTCTTCCGCCAGAAATGTAGCGGAGCTGGAGGCTCGCCACCCCTTCGGGGGTCTCTAGAGCAGCTAGATCGGCCGTCCCTGCCGGTCCTCCGTTCCAGGGCACCGAGCTAGCCGCTCTAAGTACACAGAGACAGTCTCGAGAGACTGGTTCCCTTTGTAGACTATTCGGCAGCGTGGAACTGCTGCCAAAGTGTCTCGATGGGTCACGCACACTGTAGAACAAGGCTATGTGGCGCTCTGCCGCAGCCTTCTACGGGCGAGCAGGCTCTGGTAATGGAACAAGAAGTGGGCACTCTCCTGAGGGAGGAGACCATCGAGGTGGTCCCCCTGCTCTAGACAAAGAGTCCAGGTTCTACAGCCGTACTTCATTGTTCCGGGAAAGGGGTTTGCGTCCGTCTATAGATCTAAGCTAACTGAACCGCTCAGTCACACGACTGAAGTTCAGAAAAGCTCTCTTCGAGCACGTTCTCTCACCAGATCCGAGGACTGGTGGTCACGAGCGATCTAAAGATGCATACTCCTTCCACATCACAGGAAGTTCCTGAAATGTGCTTTGGGGGCAAGCGTATTAATATCGGGTTCTTCCCTTAGAAGGATAGGAGCAGCCATCCTGTCGAGGCAGGGCATCCAGCTCCGCTAAGGGGCTGGATGCTATGGTACAATCGTGGCTGAGGCTTCGTCTGTACGCCTCCCGATCGCTCAGCTCCTGGGAGTTCTAGAGAGAGTGCGCATGGCGGGGTCCTTCTATTGAAAAACCCTGTTCTGGCCGGGCCGAGTATAGTCTCTGACCCGATTTCTCTCCTCGACGGCTCTCCATGGGGGATTCCAGTCAGGAGGGATATCCTCTCACTGGCAGCGGGCATGATCTTTCACCCCCGCTCGGAGTTGTGGAAACTATGGGTGTGGCTTCGAGGGGGCACAACTCATAGCCTCTGGTCTCCAACTGAGGTTGCTGAGACCATTCTCAATCTAGAGCTCCCTCAATAAGGAAACTGTACGCCCTGAAGTTGAGACTCGGGTGCGGAGACTGCCAGCTTGATCCAGTTAACTGCCTGTTGGGACAGTGCTGGAGCTCTCGCAGGCCCGTTTCTCCGCGAGTTAGCCCACTCCACACCTGAAGGTCTACGTGGCGGCTATAGCACCTACCACGCCCTCTTGGTGGCCTTTCAATAGGCAAACTCTCTTTTTACGTTTCCTCCGGTGGAGGCAGGGTGCTTATGAAGTAGTGGATCTGGATGCTCTCCTATGACCTCGAGTCCTCTGATCTCCCTCGCCTTTGGGAATCAAGGCTCACTTACTTAAGGTATGGCGGCCTCCAAGGCCTTCTGGCAGGTGTACCTGTGCAGGACATCTGTGACGCTGGTGGGTGGGCTACGCCCTAACTTTCCAGGTTTCTACGACCTGGCTCTGCGAGCCACCCCTGGCTTGTCTTTTCCTTGCCATAGCTGTGCACTCCACACACTAAGCAGGGATTTGCAAGTATGGCGGCGTGGATATCTCGTTCCCCTAGGTTTCGACGCAGCTCGATGTTCCCGGAGGGGAACGTCCCAGGTTACGTATGTAACCCTGGTTCCCAGAGGGAACGAGACGCTGCGTCGCAGGGCCATACTTCCGGCATCCCTACTAGAGCTATGCTTTATTCCTGGAAGCTGGCGCCGGCTGCACATCACGTGCTTTTAAGCATCCTGGTCGTGACGTCACCGCACCTGACGTCTGGCGTCAATTTGACTGATTACACATATGATTCAGAGCTGGACAACGCTGATGGCGTTCCCCTAGCGTTTCGACGCAGCGTCTCGTTCCCTCGGGGAACCAGGGTTACATACGTAACCTGGGACGTTTTCTCCACACATACCGCTTAGAATTAGGAGCAAAAAAGTTCTATCTTGGTCTCATCAGACCAGAGAAATCTTATTTGTCACCATCTTGGAGTCCTTCAGGTGTTTTTTAGCAAACTCGATGCGGGATTTCATGTGTCTTGCACTGAGGAGAGGCTTCCGTCGGGCCACACTGCCATAAAGCCCCGACTGGTGGAGGGCTGCAGTGATGGTTGACTTTCTACAACTTTCTTTCCCATCTCCCGAATGCATCTCTGGAGCTCAGCCACAGTGATCTTTGGGTTCTTCTTTACCTCTCTCACCAAGGCTCTTCTCCCCCGATAGCTCAGTTGGCCGGACGGCCAGCTCTAGAAGGGTTCTGGTCGTCCCTAACGTCTTCCATTTAAGGATTATGGAGGCCACTGTGCTCTTAGGAACCTTAATTTCAGCAGAAATGTTTTTGTAACCTTGGCCAGATCTGTGTCCTTGCAACATTTCTGTCTCTGAGCTCTTCAGGTAGTTCCTTTGACCTCATGATTCTCATTTGCTCTGACATGCACTGTGAGCTGTAAGGTCTTATATAGACAGGTGTGTGGCTTTCCTAATCAAGTCCAATCAGTATAATCAAACACAGCTGGACTCAAATGAAGGTGTAGAAACATCTCAAGGATGATCAGAAAGATGGACAGCACCTGAGTTAAATATATGAGTGTCACAGCAAAGGGTCTGAATACTTAGGACCATGTGATATTTCAGTTTTTCTTTTTAATAAATCGGCAAAAATGTCAACAATTTCTGTGTTTTTCTGTCAATATGGGGTGCTGTGTACGTTACATATATGAGGGAAAAAAAATGAACTTAAATGATTTTAGCAAATGGCTGCAATATAACAAAGAGTGAAAAATTTAAGGGGTCTGAATACTTTCCGTACCCACTGTATTTAAAAAATATGTTGTAAGTGTCTAAATACTTCTTAGGCCACTGTGTCTTCTCTTCTGTATGTAATCAAGAATTCTTTCTTTAATTCATTATTTAAGTTATTTTCATACTGTCTTTTATGTCATTTTCTACATCATTTTTTCTGTCATACTTGAGTTCCCTCAGCTTCTTTTCTTTAATCTCGTCCAGTCGTGCTCTGCGATTGCGCGCCTCTTCTTCCAGCCGCTCGCCCTCTCGGAACATCTCTCTTCGCTGGGTGATGGCCTGCATCTCTCTCTCCCGTACCTGCTGCCTCACAGCCTCAGCATGCCTTTGGATTTTTCGATGCTGCTGCTCCTCTTTTTCTCGTTCTTTCTCAATGAGCTCCTGCTGTGCCCTGGAAAAGCAGTATACAGCATACAATCTTCAGTGGTATCTTTGTCCATTCTCCCCTCTTCCAGTTAAGACTAAATGTTGTGTCAGCAATTAAAGTATTGATGTATGCGGATTATAGAGGTAATTGTTATTTCTTAGGTTGATTCACTGAGTTATATAATGTTTATTATATAGCACAATGATAGACATTTTACATTAACAAAAACACGATTGGGTGTCTTGCTAAGCATCTTGCCTTAACATTCTTAAATTGCATAATTTCAGTTTGCTATAAAGTGAGATGTAAGCAAGTTAAACATTTATTATTTACTGAAAGAAAACAAATCTGGGGTATGGGGCTGGATCTTATGTATGTGGCGTGGAGCCATGATCTTTCATTACATAATTACATTAAACATTTAATATTCGACAACTGTGTTACAACAGAAATGTTAACCAACAGTAATATCCAGGGATACAAAGAACTCAACTGTTTTCAGCATACTAGGCAAAAGATTAAGAATGACTGTGTACATACAGGTATATCTGTGAAATGTTATGCTAACTTTGCATACGTTTCCTGATAGCCTTTCAGTAATTCCACTCTTTATACTCAGACTTACACTAGAACATGATAAAACATGTAGCTTTGACAGTGCTTTCTAGTTTGTGATTAGTACGGTAATTTAGATATTAATTTAAAATACAATATTTTCTGCAAATGGATCTAATGCATTAATATATTGTATTTTTTAACCCTTTTTCTTTATTAGTCTAATGCCCTTTTGCTTTATTTAACTTTTTTTTGACAAGAAACCCCCAAGTGCAACTCTGTACATTGATATGTCCATGGCTGGTGTCTGCACAAAATTTGAAGGGATCAGCTAAAAATGCTGTTTTCATTGACCTATTTCATCTTCATTCAAAACACCAAACGCTATATGTCATTTATTTTTTACAACCATCTGTTTACTGTTTTTATTGACACAGACAAAAATGAAATGCACACATGTAGATCAGGACGGTGTATCAAAAATGCCCATGCCCCTGTGTACCTACCAACCCCCTTAGAAGCTCTTTTTGGATCTGTGTTTATAAAACCCTGTGTACAGCCATGCAAATAGTATGTGATAAATGTCATGGTGTTTGTACCTCAGGACCCTCTCAAACTCTGCTCTCTCTCGTCCAGCCACAATGGACAGCAAGTGTTCCTTGTGAGTGACTTGCTCTAAACGAGCAGCCTTCAGCTTTTCTTCCACTTCCAGCTTCCTCAAATTCTGCTGTGTCTCTTTTCTTCTCCATTCCCTTGCAGCCGCTTCTTGGTTCCTCCGTGCCCTGATCTCATCCTGACAGTTCAGAGAAAAACTCAAATATCTGAATCCAGAATGGAAATTTCACTGCCTCCAACATAGTCAGCCAATTGGTACTGTAAATGTACTACCCCATCACAAGAGGATACTTTTTTTTATGAGGATGTAATATTTTACCTGCTCAGCTTTATGGTCTCTGTCCCTTTCTTGAAGAGCTCTCAGTCGCGCCACTTCCTTCTCTTTGTCTTTCATGATTCGTATCTGCTCAGCTTCATACTCTGCCTCTCGTTCCTAGAGTTCATCAAACACATGCTTTTTCAGTCTTACTTAAACATACTGGTGGTTATTTTGTTGTGTTGATATTCATACAATGTGTCTATAACAACTTTTTTTTTACTAGCCTAAATTATTAAAACAAGCTCACTGAGGACAAGTAGGAAATGCTACATACATTGTTTATCAGTAATCAGTATCAAATGTATAAAAACAGAGCATATCGTTTTCTGTGTAAATTAAATATTTTTTCTTCCTATTACAGTTAAAAAGTGATTTAACCGTCACTTTAAGAGCTGCTCGGATCCAATATTACACATTTTATTTCTCAGCCGGCTGCTTTCACTTAAGACCTAAATTACTGTGTTTACGAGGATACTTGCAAATACGGGCAATTTGACACATACAAGTGAGTGTCAAAAATCGTGTGAAGAAATAAAGGCTTGAAATATTTCACTCGGTGTAATGAATCTATATGGGTTTCACTTTCTGAAATGAGTGACAAAAAATATTGACCTTTTCGTGATATATTTCAAGCCTTTATTTCTTGAAATTGATGATTACGGCTTACAGATAATGAAAACCTAAAATTATGTGTCTCAGAAAATTAGAATATTGTGAAAAAGTTCAATATTGGAAAGTCATGGTGTCACACCCTAATTAGCTAATTACCCAAAACACCTACAAAGGTTTCCTGAGCCTTTAAATGGTCACTCAGTCTAAGTCAGTAGGCTACACAATCATGGGGAAGACTGCTGACTTGACAGATGTCCAGAAGACAGTCATTGACACCCTTCACAAGGAGGGTAAACCATAAAAGGTCATTGCTAAAGAAGCTGGTTGTTCACAGAGTGCTGTATCCAAGCATATTCATAGAAAGTTGAGTGGAAAGAAAAAGTGTGGTAGGAAAAGTTGCACCAGCAAAAGGGATAACCGCAGCCTTGAGAGGATTGTCAGGCAAAATCCATTCAAGAATTTGGGGGAGCTTCACAAGGAGTGGACTGAGGCTGGAGTCAGCGTATCAAGAGCCACTACGCACAGATGAATCCTAGACATGGGCTACAAATGTTGCATTCCTCGTGTCAATCCACTCCTGAATCAGAGACAACGTCAGAAGAGTCTTACCTGGGCGGTGGAGAAAAATAACTGGACTGTTGCTCAGTGGTCCAAAGTCCTCTTTTCAGATGAAAGTAAATTTTGCATTTAATTTGGAAATCAAGGTCCCAGAGTGTTGAGGAAGAGTGGAGAGGCACAGAATCCATGTTGCTTGAAGTCCAGTGTGAAGTTTCTACAGTCAGTGATGATTTGGGCTGCCATGTCATCTGCTGGTGTTTGGTCCACTGTGTTTTCTGAAGTCCACAGTCAACGCAGTCATCTACCAGGACATTTTAGAGCACTCCATGCTTCCTTCTGCTGACAAGCTTTATGGAGATGCTGATTTGATTTTCCAGCAGGACTTGGCACCTGCCCACACTGCCAAAGGTACCAAAAGCTGGTTGGTGTTACTGTGCTTGATTTGCCAGCAAACTCACCTGGCCTGAACCCCATAGAGAATCAGTAAATTCATGCAAAAGGAGGCCCAACCAAGTATTGAGTGCATAGAAATGCATATACTTTTCAGAAGCCTGGCATTTCTGTTTAAAATATCCTTTTTTATTGATCTTATGTAATATTCACATTTTCTGAGACACTGAATTTTGCATTTTCATTATCTGTAAGCCATAATAATCAAAATTTCAAGAAATAAAGGCTTGAACTATTTCACTCTGTGTAATGAATCTATATAATAAATGGGTTTCACTTTCTGAAATGAGTGACAAAAAATATTGACATTTTTCATGATATTCAATTTTTTTTTTAGATGTACCTGTATAGTGAAATTTTCCACACAAGATCCATGTATGTTTTACAGACAAGACAAACCATGTAACCGTCAAACTTCGCTGTACATTTTTTTCCAAATTGGAGAAGATTGCATATTTTTATATTTTAGATGTATTATGTTGAATTGTTTTCAACATATACCATGTTTCAACAGGTTCCGCAAAATGTGACGCCATATTAAAATTATTGCAGTGTCCATAGAAATGTTGCGTACTCAAAGTCTAGTGATGCTTCTTTGAGTCTGCTGTGGATCTTGTGTTGGTAGAAAGACACATTGAGGGTTCATAGCAGCCTCATAGAGGGCATTTGTCAGCACCCTTTCTGAAACCTAAAAGGACAAATGGGATATCCTACGATCTTGTGGACTTAAACATGCACAAGGCAGCCACTGTAAGTCCATTTTGTATGAAAATGATCCCCAAAAATTGTCATACCCAAAGTCAGTAAGTTTTACACCAACATTAACTAACATTTTCGGGAAAAAGAGAATCCACTCTTGTTTAAATACCAGTAGTTGCACTGGCAACTGAATATACTGGAGTTTGTTTTGGATGAAAGCAGTGGATAAAACCCTCCACATTAACTTGCGATGATGTAGGTAGTTTATTATATTTGTTATTTGAAACTTCTTCATTATTTCACATATTTCCCATTTTCAGTGCTTTAGCTATTTACAGTCCCTTTATATTTAGTGAAGCTCTAGAATTTTTTACCTCTCTCTTTATGTGTGTGTTTTGTATATATTATATATATATTATATATATATATATATATAATTTGGTTTTACTCACTCCCTTACAGAAAAAACACATTCAAATCACATGTGAAACGTGGTTTTGGAACATTTACAACTTATGTCCACGATATTAGTTCACATGTGCTCATCTTTTCAGAAAATAAATATATCTTCTCTCTCTTTTAGTGTTATTTATTAAGATTTTATTTGTTTGGATGTGGGAACAAGTGGCTCTTGCAGTTGGCTTGTGTGGATAGGCCAAAGTCACTTTTTCCCTCTTCTGTTTTTTTTTTATCCCTTCGGAAACTATACGTAATCGCATGTAAAAAAAAAAAACATTGTTCTGTATCTGTTATTTTTCATATTTTTTCCTAATATGTTGTGCATTTTATAAAGAAACTGATTTAAAAAAAGATTTAAAAACTAAAATAAAAAATGGCATGAAGTGTCTGACTCTGATTTTAAAGGCCTAGTTTAACATTACAGTGGTGGGTGATGAAAGAAGCAAGATAGTGAGAAAGCCATTAAAGACTTTTCTTACCAATTTTTTATGTGTATACTCTACAGCTCGTAGATCTACTAATCTCTCTTCTTCCTTTTTCTGCTCTTTAGAAAGCAAATTATCTTCATTTATCTTCTGAATCTCTTGAAGCAAATTCCTCTGCTCCTCCTTCTTTCTTTCAATGGCCTGTGATAATATCACACACAGAGATGAACTCACACATGCGAGCATCTATGCGAGTTAGCAGACTATCTATACTTTAAACTGATCTAAAGGTTTACTGCATTTACCTTGAGCTCCTCCGTCTGTAATCTCTCCATCTTTTCCAACAACTGCTGACCCTCCTGCTCCTTCATCTCATCCTGTAGCATTTTCTCCTCTAGACGCATCTGGATCTGGTCCAGGATGCACATCTTCCCACTTTAAGAACACCCACCCATCAACGACAGATAACAGAGCATTGTATTTGGAGTATACAGAATACAGATTGTGAACATCCTTACTCAATCCTTTGCTCCTTCCGCAGTTGTTCAATTTGTTCCTGGGTTTCTAAGGCCTGGCGACGCTCCACTTCCATCATGGCATCCAGTCTCTTCTCTTCCTCTTGCCACTCTGCATGGTTCTGTTTCTTCTCCTGAACTTGTGCATCCCGGACAACATGGGACTGCACTTCCTGAATTAACTGCAGGAGTACAAAGGCAACATTTGGATGTAGACAACATTACAGTAAGTGGGTCATACACTGCATCTCATTTCCGAGGTTGCGTCCTCCAGAGGCTACATTTGTTGGCCGTATATGTTATTGAGGAGGTCTCATGGCCGTACTTTTTTTAAACACGACTTAAATGAGACAGCCTCAATGTCTCTGGCCAACAAATTCAACCACTGGAGGACACAGCCTTTGAAAGGATGCGCCGCCATGGTTTGACTTTTCATTGCGGTCCTATCTACCTCATTGAGCTTCTTGACTTCATCCTCTTGTTCCATTCTCAGGGCGTTTGCCCGTTCCAACAGATACTGAGCACGGTCCCTTGCCTCTGCCTCGAGCTCACTGAGGTTCTGGTTCTTCTGCCGAGAAAGGTCCGCCTGACGCATCTGTGCTTTTCTCTGCTCTGCAGCATCCTGACACAATGACAACAACTAGATCTACTTATCTTGAATAAAACAGCCATGCTTGGAAGACAGCCAAAGATAAATGTTGGGGCCATACACAGACAGTTTTGTGGGCAATGGAAGGATAGAAAAAAGGCTTGTGAGACGTTGAAGCAAAAACATATTTACATAGAAAACATTTAAAAAACAATGGACAAGCAGTGCAGTCGAATACAAAAACAAGTCTACAAGACCAGGTTCGTTCTGTGTAAATTAAATGATGCTTCAACAACCAGATCCTGTTTTTTTATCAGTATACTTTTTTTTTTACAGCTGCACACAATAATCAACAAATAAATTGGTAGCTTGTTAAACTTATTAAAAAGCATTAAGGTACAATGCTAACTTAATTAGTGTTTTTTTATACTATTTAGTACTAATCTCACAACGGATCATCAGAAAAGCGGTTTTAAAAAAAACATTTCAGCAAAAGATCACAAAGTGTCCTTTTCATGCACTTTGCATATGCATCTCTTCCCATTCAGTTTAATACATTTGTTTATCATTAATATCAGGGTTTTACCCTGGCAGCCCTGTCCGTGTTGTCTGTGTTCCACATTTATTTTGTCTTCTATGGGTATTATTCTTCTAAAATGAGGTAACCTCAATGACAATAGTCCACAAATGGCACATCCTTCAAAATGTCCTCCTCCACTGTGATTGGACAGCTGACTAAAAAGTGACAGTGATGAGCACTGCGTTTTACCCAAATTTGAACATGCTTCAACTCTCGGCACAGAGAAAAAAAACACTCAAGCACTCAGTGTGAAAAAGATGCTCAGTGCCTCGTCACACTTTTGGCGTTTTAATTTGCGGCACTCAATTTAATATGCACACCTCTGGAAAAAATACTTTGGTGGACACACGACCTAAAAATTATTTTATAATAGTTACTTTACTGAAATGGGACAACCTTGATGATGTACGTGGCTGATGAATGCGACCTCTGAAAAAGTATCCTTTGAAAAGTGATGTGCTCCCCTGTCCTGCCTCCTTGATTTCCTTGGCCACGCCCCATTGTTTAACCATTGTCTAGTACTCATTCGGTTAATTGTTTTCACCTGTTCCTTATGTGTTTCGCTTTCATTTAAAAATTAACATTGTGTTCGTTGGTTTGTTTTGTGTGGCATTAAGATTTATTTAATTCCATTTACACTCTAAAGGCCCTGATATACCAAGCCGATATTGGCCACCGAACAATGTTGGAACGTTGGCACTAGTCAGAACCATTAGACCACATAAGGGGCTTTTTGGCCACTTGAGCATGTTGAATCGGGTCCGTCTGCACCGTCGTGAGATAGATTTAGATATTTAGATGGCCGTGTGAAGTTTCCACAGTCAGTGATAATTTGGGCTGCCATGTCATCTGCTGGTGTTGGTCCACTGTGTTTTCTGAAGTCCACAGTCAACGCAGCCATCTACCAGGAAATTTTTGAGCACTTCATGCTACCTTCTGCTTTATGGAGATGCTGATTTCATTTTCCAGCAGGACTTGGCACCTGCCCACACTGCCAAAGGTACCAAAAGCTGGTTCAATGACCATGGTGTTACTGTGCTCGATTGGCCAGCAAACTCGCCTGACCTGAACCCCATAGAGAATCTATGGGGTGTTGTCAAGAGGAAGATGAGAGACACCAGACCCAACAATGCAGATGACCTGAAGGCCGCTATCAAAGCAGCCTGGGCTTCCATTACATCTGAGCAGTGCCACAGGCTGATTGCCTCCATGCCACGCCGCACTGATGCAGTAATTCATGCAAAATGCACATTTGATAATAGCTTGAGTTAGGCTGCAGAGGTACATTTTTGTTCATTATCAAAATCAGTAACATCTGTAAAAAATTGTAGCAACCTCCGTTTATATGGTAAAATGTATTCTGACCAAGGTTTTTTTTTTATTTAGCATTGGTCCCCCATAGTAGCATACATTTAAATCATGATAAACAGTTAAAACCACACATATATCACCTCAACAACATGGTACAAATATAACTATAGGGTTTTTAGGTAGCCTATTTGTATGGAAAACAGTAGTCTAAAACCATTCAGTATAAATGCACACATGCTATAGCTGCCTTAACCACACATACGTAATATAATTGTATACCATTACTCTTGTAATAAAATTCAATGTGAATATCCCACATTTCTGCCACAATACCATGGTGCCAAGGGCGTAGTTTTGGTTTGAACATTGGGGGGGTTGAAGTGGGCCCTGGGTCATGCTCTCTCTTAGTGGCGTAACAACAGACAGTGCAGCCGCACTGGGGCCCATGTGGCGGGGTGGGCCCGGAGCACACGCGGGCCTGGCCACATCGCAAACGGGCCCCTGGTGATGAAGACAATAATAATATCTATAGAAATATTAATAATAAAATATAACTTATGCCGGGAGTCTTTACAGCAGTGAATAAATATATACATTTGAATGATCTATTTGTGTTCCTTAATAGTCTAGTGGTAGAACTTTTGTCAAACATTTTTGAGGTTCCGAGTTCTAATCCACCCTCATTCTCGTATAGGTTTTTTTTTCTCATCAAAACCAAAGTGGTGTTCATCAGTGATTGTATATCAAGAGCAAGGACATGTTTGTGTGCATTTTGTTTTGTGCTTTTACCAGAACGAAGCGCTCGATCCTCTGTGTGAAGATGCGCATTGTTGCACGAGCGCCAAGAGAGAACTGATAACAATTACTTGTTTACATAGGATATATAATGTATTTCATAATATTTAGACACTTAGGCTATATTTTGACAGAATATTCCAATTCAGCACGCCATGGTAAATCAATCTAACTTAACATGTTCTTATATTGATATTGTTTATTTCTTACTCCTTATAAGTTCATCAAGCTCTTAATGATTTAATCGATGCCATTGGAATATCTGAAGGTTTTTCCATCACTCATTTCAGTAGAACCCATCTCTCGATTCTGACTTGTTACTTGCTCTTATGAAAAAAGTACCATATTTCTTAACTGTAGCATTTGTTATAAAAATAGGCTGCTATTAATCATTACCAGGCCCAATAATCGACTTTTTTATTACTCTGTATTGCATTTGTTATGAGAAACAACAGCCTTTAGAAACAATAGCTACAACATGAAGGTTGTAATATAAATCTTTAGGGAAAAAATCTATTATCTTAACAGATTATCTATTATAAAATTACCACAATAAATAAGAAACCTACAGTAAAACTGATAAATTATAGTAAAAATGGTCTCGATTCTGTTAAAAAATATTTTAATATTAATGCTGGTGCAAGATTGTTTTCTCCTCTTTCACTTGCTCTTATCTTTTTAGTTGTGCCTTTTTTTAAAAGTTCGACTTTCTCCATAGCATTTTAAAAGTGGCATAGTTTCTTATAATTATAATAGATCGCATATTTTACCATCAGTTTGCATTTGGAATTATAAAAATAAGGCTCCCCAAATCTTCTCACACTTCTTGAGCGCGCTGGTAAACGCGCATAGAGTATGATTCGCGCGCCGCTCGAGCACAATTAAAAGAACTGCGCTTCAGTCATGTGCTCCGTTCGGTTCATACGTGAGGTTAGCGCTTATAAAAGCGCCAAAGGCGCGATTCAAACGATTAATAAATAGCCTGATTCTAGGTTTCCATTAACCGTCGGTGGTATAAATATTGGGGGGGTTGTACTAGCAAGTTTTGGTTATTGGGGGGTTACCTCCCCCCACCCCCACAAACTACGCCCTGCATGGTGCAGTGAGTGTTACTACAGTAAATCAATGGTAAATAATGGCGATGTGCAGATTGAAAAGCCTTCTGACTGTCTCGTTGCACACAGTGTTTCTCCTATTCGGCTAATTGTGTTCTTCGCTACCCGCCATCCTTAATTCTGTTGCTAGCCTGTCAGCTTTCGCACCTGGCACGTCATTACAGTATGTATGCTGGTGTCACTTCCCAAGGATAATTAATAATTTTTGGCAAACAGGTGAAATATCAGAGAGCAAAACAAAAGCGCTGCTTAGTGTTCTCTCGGGATATATCCGACATAATATGGAACGATTAGAGAATATTTCATCAAAATGCTAAAGCTAGCGAGCTCCCAGCGCAAACGCGCGGCAGTCCACATCGCTGAATTAAATGGGAAACAACAAATGAGGAACAGCTGTTCATCCGAGCAGATAAATTTGAAAATCTAATAATTATAAAGTCAAACGTTATCCATAAATCTTGTGAATAAACACAAGTGATTCAACTGACCCTTTGCAAGCTAAACATTCTCCATCACGTTTGTAATAGCGCGCCAGGCTACGACTGCTACAACGTCGTGGGTCAATCTTCGATTACGCCTGAACGCAAGAGCAGAGATTGAGCTGTAGCTTGTCAGTCAAATAACACAAACAAAGTCTCCTGCACGGCTGCCACAGTGTGTAGGCTATGGGTAACAAAATGCAGTGCCAATATCATTGGTAGTTGTCTTAAGCCATCTGAAAACCGTGGCAATTTACTGCTAATCAAGAAACGGATTACTTTAGATTGTCTACTAGTAATATATTTGCATTGTTTAAGGGTGTTTAGGGTAAGGTTAGTGTGACAGGTAGGTTTAGGGTGGGTAGGTATGGACATGAAAAAAAATCGAAACCGCGTTTAAGATGCTTAACAATTGATAGGTAGCATTTTTCGCTAGATTTGTGCTTTTTTTTTTAATGGGAGGTAGCACAATTGCGGGTAGCACAAATCGTCAAACTTGTATGCAAAAAACAAGTTGAAAATTGCTCAGTTTATGTTAATATGGGATTTGGCAGTAATTTGCAATATGTGCCAACGTCGGCATTTTCCCTCGCTCGAAGCGTTGCCAGACTGCCGCGCCATACGGTTGCTAAGCCACGATTGGTCTGTGGCGATTTTCAGGCGTGGCTTAGCGAAGGGTCATTTGTTTTCGCTAAATTCAAGCGCTTCACACTGACTGATCTCACAGCGCTTGGTTCACGTGACGAGGAAACCATCTGTCTAGAGCTCGCGCCGCGCGGCAGTTTGAAATGTGATCCGAGCAGATACTGTCCGTGTGATATTCACTGACAAGCTAAGACATATCACGTTTGTAATAGCAGACGAATCGCCTTCGATTATGAACAAATTGCGTACTTGTCATCAACTACGGCTTGTGTAGGCTATTATTGCCGCTCCAATTAGAAACTCAACTTTACTGCTAATCAAGAAAGCGGCTTTCAGTCGATTCGTTTTAGTGAATCTAATTCATTAATTCACAGTTTTGCAGCCAGTCAAACAAAAAAACACATGTCGTTTATAGGTAAAATATGTGCCGTCGTAAGCTTCTTATACCCCTCAAAACATTGTTTTAATGGATCTGAACGCCAGTGAAGTAGCTCTAAATTTTTTGGTATTCAATACTTTTGTTAAATTGAAACTCAACTTTGGATTTGTTGTGAGTGAGGTCAGAAACTAAAATAACGTTTTGGCTAGCTGTTTATAGGCAGTTCTTATATTTGTTTATTGTTCTTTTTAAATACTGTTAAATGTAAAGATTTTGACGGCCTATTTCTGAGTGAGGAACTAAGGCTAAAAACAACCATAAGCGCTTTAAGTTTTTTTTCTCTCTAAAAATTTTGACGGCCTATTTCGAAGAACTATAGGCTAAATGCAACATAAGCGGCTTAGTTTTTTTTTCTCTCTAAAAATGCAATTTCGTTATGCGCGTAGCGTATTTTACCCATGCAGCAAACCATTTAAAATATTTTGATAAATTAGGCCTAGTGAAAAAAGCGTTCAGAAAGTCATAGCCCCCCCCCCCCCCTGATGCCGGGCCTGTAGGTAACCACCAAATCAGCTGTCCTCTCAGTCTAATCAAAGCATTATAGCGCCAGTGCTCTAAAATCTTAGTTTTTTGCTGTTAAGTAAACGGTCATATTAACAAAACCTTAAAAAAATACAGCTCCGGGTAAAACCCACGACAGACACCACAAGTTTCTCATCCATTATTGAAAGTCTCCGGAATTTCTAAGCAACGGTAAACTTTTGTCACAACAACGGGAGGCCCGCCTCTCCGTTCATTCGATTGGACAATGGAAATAAACGCGATGATGTAGGGCGCTTTTCCGCTCAGAGTTGCTTTTTTTCAATTTCAGGCGCTCAGCATTCCTGCAAAAATGCGAGGCGACCGGGGCACATAAACAGCGAGCAGAATGCTCACTGCCAACAGAAAACAATGCAAAAAAGGCACCTCTTACTGCAAAAAAAAAACCCGCATTCGGTGTGATCGGGGCCTAAGAAATATCATGCTTTCATTTGGGGTTCAAACATATAATTATGACTCACCATGGCTTCCTCGCGGGCTTGGCGTTGGGCCTGCAGCACAGCTGCCTTCTCCTCTTCACTAGGAACATGAGACTCCACCACGATTCGCCTGAACTCAGCAGAGGACAGGATGACAGACTGGCCAGATGGGTCCTCATTTGGGATTCTGGTTCAACAACCAAAGAATGAGCTTAAATATAGCAAGCAGTGAAAACACAAAACATGACGTACTGGGATAAAAACACTCACTTACCTCCCAGTGGGCAACTGATGTTGAAAAGACATACATTTGACATCAAATTTAACATCAAAAAACGTCAAAAAACAAACTGACATCAAACACCTGATGTGAAATCGATCTGATGTAAATTGAATGTCAAACATATTGGCCTACACATGCATTAATGCTGGGTACAAAAAAGATATTCAATCTTTGCTTCCCCTCTTTGAAAGACCAGCAGCCGCCACTGGTGGATAGTATGCACATTGGAACGCAGGGACGAATGAATCAATTGAATGAATGATTCAGTGATAAAATCAGTAACTTGCCGCCACCTAACGGCAGTCTTAGTTTCATTTTTAAATGATCATTTCAGTTATTAAATCGTTGAATATTTCTATATTCAAAATTGTATATTTAAAACATTAATCTCAACATGAATTTATGAATACATACAAGCCACTTTTGTGTTCTTCTGTGCCACTTCTGTAGTGCAAATTAATTTAGTTAATAATGATTTTATTTGATCGTTAATCTATTCTTATTGCATTGTTTTAATAATAAATTCTGAAAAAAAGCTTATAAAAATACACGTTTGAATTTGACATGAAAGGTAAAACTACAAATAAAGTTAGAAAAAAATGCTTCTATAAATCACTTTAAGAGTCCAATATTACTTTGTAATGGGAAGGCTCATTTTTGTTATTGAGGAGAAGGTGCTTCTGAATTGTTGTTACTGTGCCCCTAATTTTTTTTTTTTATTAGCAGCACAAGAGTTCCTAAAAAAAATGTAAGCGTAGAGCCCTGTTTAGTGAGTGTGGTGGTGCTTATGAGAGTACGGGTGCTCTGGTACGGGTGAGTATGAGGCTGGGAAGGAAAAAAATCACAGTATACTCACTACAAAAAAAACCTACACCACTGCCACACAGATAATGCAAATACCACAATAAGGACAAATACATGTAACCACATTGCAAAAACCTTTTGCTTCTACTTGCCTGAGGTCCCTGATAAGGTCTTTAGTGATGATGCGCACTGTCTCTAAATGTGGCTCTTTGGGTTCCGGAGCAGAGCGTGTCCTCAATCTCATGCTTCCGCCTTCAGGATGGTCTTTCATATCACCAGCAGAATGCTGAGACAAAAGAAAGTTGAGTCTTCGTTTTTATTTCCATTCAATTTCCAAGGCAATGTCTATTGTGCAGTAGGCTTATTTCTACCTGTTTTGGTTTCCCAAAGAGGGTCTCATCCACATGAGAGGTGAGGGCTCGTCTGCGATAGCGGCGAGTGAAAGCGCTGCTGCCCGACTGCTTTCCACATGAGGATGTGGCACTTTGAGGCTGAAAAGCATGAGGTTTGCGATTCTTACGGAATTTAATGATTACTTTATTATCTTTGAACTAGAGAGAAGCTGTATGATTTAAGTCTCATGAACCTTTAACGCCCACGCACGCACGCACGCACGCACCACCTACCCACACACCCACCCAAACACACACACCCACACACCCAAACACACACACACACCACTTAAACCAGTGCAGATTTCCATGATTTATGGGGACATTAACTTACATAGTAACGTTACAAACAAATAGTATAGAACCCCAACGTTACCCCTCACAGAAAACTTTCTGCATTCAAAATACTTAATTTAGTATTATTTATTTATAAGCTGTATTAAGTCTCCACAATGTAAAAAGTACTATCTTTGAGGGGACTACAACATTTAGAGTAAGTTAGCAGTTAAACGATTAATTTTTGATTCACTAAAAATAATCATAAGATATACTAACTTTAACACATACTTTACAGCGTCAGAACATTTTATTACGATGATAATGTCCATGAGTCCATGAGTGCAGGAAACTTTAACTTAACGTTAATGGTTTTAGTAACGTTAACGTTACTTCAAAAATGTTTCCGGTTCTGAACCCTAACCCCAATGTCAATCGCACAGCGAACAGTTAATTGTTTCGTTTTAAAAAGCACTTACCATTTTGTTTGAGCTGTAGTTAAAAAAAGCTGCCAGACGTTATGCCAGGGATAAAAATGGTGTTAAAATCAGTGTTTGAAAGCCGCTTCAAAGAATGGAGAGTAACACCAATGTTGAGCACAGCTAGGCCTAACGTTACTTGCAATAAACCCGACACAGCTGTGTTTTGTTGTGAACGTTTCCATGGAGACTTGGTTACTGGGGTTACAGCCAGAGAATAGTAGTGTATGGAGTCGGACCATATAGGCCTATGGTACGGACAACTGATCTAATATACAGTGTCCTCCACTAATATTGGCACCCTTGATAAATATGAGCAAAGGCGGCTGTGAAAATAAATCTGAATTGTTTATCCTTTTGATCTTTCCCTCAAAAAATTACAAAATTCTAACCTATCATTGAAGTAAAACAATTGAAAGTGGGGAGAAAATCTCATGATGAAATAACTGTTTTTCTCCAATGGATGTTGGCCACAATTATTGGCACCCCTAGAAATTCTTGTGAGTAAAATATCTCTGAAGTATATTCCCATTCATATTTACATTTTTTAGCACACCAGGGTGACTAGGAGCATGAAATTGTCCAGCCATGACTTCCTGTTCCACAGGATTATAAATATGAGTAACACAAAGACCAAATTCCCTTAATCATCCATCACATTGAGAAAAACCAAAGAATATATTTCTGATGTGCAGCAAAAGATAATTGAGCTTCACAAATTAGTGAAGTGGCTTTAAGAAAAGAGCTAGAGCAGTGAAAAATCCCATTTCCACCATCAGGGCAATAATTAAGAATTTCCAATCAACAGAAAATGTTACGAAACTGCCTGAAAGAGGACGTGTGTCTATATCGTCCTAATGCACGGTGAGGAGGAGAGTTTGAGTGGCTAAAGACTCTCCAAGGATCACAGCTGGAGAATTGCAGAATATAGTTGAATCTCGGAGTCAGAAAACATTAGAAAAAAATTGTCAAACAGTCCCTACATCACCACATGTTGTTTGGGAGGGTTTCAAGAAAAATTATCCTAGCTCATCCAAAAACAAACTCCAGCATATTCAGTTGTCAGACACGACTGGAACTTCAAATGGGACTGGCTTCTATGCTCAGATGAAACTAAAAAATGAGCTTTTTAGCAGCAAACACTCAAGATGTGTTTGGTGCAACAGGGATAAAAAAGTACCCCATGTGTACAATGAAATATACTGCTGTATTTTTTATGTTGTGGGCCTATTTTTCTGCTGGAGGTCCTGAACATCTTGTTTAGACACACGCATCATGGATTCTATTAAATACCAACATATAAAAAATCATAAGTGACTGACCCTGTTAGAAATCTTATAATGGGCCATGTTTGGATCTTCCAACCGGACAATAATCCAAACACAAACCTCAAAAACAACACAAAATGGGTCACTGAGCACAAAACAAGCTTCTGCTATGGCCATTCCAGTCCTCTGACCTGAACCCTGTAGAAAATGAGTGTGAACTGAAGAGGAGAAGCACCGTCATGGAGCTGTGAATCTGAAGGATCTGGAGAGATTCTGTATGAAGAAACGGTCTCTGATCTCTTATCATGTGTTCTCCAAACTCTTCAGGCATTATAGGAGAAAACTCAGAGCTGTTGTGCTGGTGAAAGGACATTTCAATAATTGGGTGCCAATAATTGTGGCCAACATGAACTAGAGAAAGTATTTCTTACACAATGAGATTTCCCCCCATTTTCAATTGTTTTACTTCAATGATAGGTTGGAATTTTGTGAATTTTTGGAATGAAATAAAAAGGATAAACAATGCAGATTTATTTTTCACAGCCGCCTTTGGTCATATTTATTTAATTCAGGTGCCAATATTTAGTGGAGGACACTGTATATATATATATATATAATATATATATATATATACATATATATATATAGAAGATTTTTTTGTATTGAACATTAATGGAGTAATATACACGTACAGTACCGCCGCTCATAGGGCACCAACTCCAACTCAGGGGGACTATACCATACCACACCATACCAATTGATAAAAAAAAAAAAAAAAATAAAATAAAAAAATAAAACGTGATATAAGGTCCATATATCAGCCACGTCTGTTTTTATTATTTGGCTCACTCTGGGTTGGGTTATGGCACTGTTTTGGTTCAGTTCTGGCTAAAAAGATATGGACCAGTTTTGCGCCGGTGTTCCGACGTTGATGAAGCAACGGATCGGATCCGATCTGGACCCGTTGATTAAGTAGCTCATCTGGCCCGGACCCGTTCATGCAGTAGCTCATCCGGCCCGGACCCGTTCATGCAGTAGCTCATCCGCCATTAAATTCATTAAATGGGTTTGTACCTTATTTCAAATGGGTAATCTGGAATAAACTGGCTATGGAAATACCTTAAATAGAGCTGCAAAAACATGTAGACTGCTCTTAAATATCCCATATGCCTCCCTTTATTAATATTAATAAACCAGAAAATCGTTCAAAACTTGAACAAATCTAAACTTTTCTTGGCCAATAACAATGAAACGTTCTATAAAAAGTAGGTATTACATGAAGATAAATAAAAAATAAAATGCAACCTCAAATTGTACAAAAACTTGGTTTTATTTAATGAAAAAATTTACCTCTAAAAAGAAAATTCAGTTCGATAACTTGGTAAAGTTCATCTTTACGAATGAATTAGCTCAATTCAGCTATAAATAATTTTACAGCATACAAAATTTCATTATTCACTTTGTGGCAGCTTGATGTTGATTTAATAAAGTCAATATCAGTAAAAATGATGCAAAATTAATACATTATGAAACAAAGTCGATTCCGCAATAAAGCAGTTCTGGAGAAAACAGTGATATCATAATCCAACTCAATTCAGTTCACGTTTTGTCATTATGCAATACAATGAAATCAGTATTAAAGACAGAATCATTGAAATAAGTAACAAGTATCTGTGTTGACTTTTTCTCACAGCACCTGTAATCACACAAGCACATTTTCATACAAATTTCATGACATTTCATAGCAAAGACTACACTGTAAAAAAGTTAACCCATTCAATAACCTATAAGACTGGAAAGATATGTTCAATTCAAATAAACACAAAAACAATCAATCAATTGTACACTTTTATTTTGCAGTTTAATAAATTCTGTCTAAACTTTCCAGCAAAGAGGTTCAGACGGTCAGGCTTCTCTCCACTGAACCAGGACACACTATAGAAAATATTCAGTGA